>JAUMHM010084675.1:0-12193 GCA_032362435.1 Melikaiella ostensackeni
TACGCCACCCCCCCCCCCCTCAATGAAAATTGAAATTTCTTTATTTCAACGTGGGAACAAATAAGAATTCAAAGAAGCTATTACATATATGAATTCACTCGAGAAGAATTTTGAAACATTCTTATCTGAAAACTATAACAACTGTTTTAATTCTAAAAATAGACGTTCTTGCATCTTTAGTTGGTACAGCAATCAAGATAAAAAAATTCAGTTTTTGAAGATGGTTTTCTTACGTCTAAACGATGCCCGAAAGAAGAGAAAAATTTGATTTGACCTAAAAAAATTAATTGTTGAAATCAGAGTAAAAAACACTATATTTTCAGCTACAGGAAATTGTCCTCGTATAGTAATTGAATTCAAATCGATGTTTTGATGGTCTGAATTATTTAAAACATAATAAACATACTGATACTACTTTTAAACATACTACTGTACGCAGCGACTACAGAACTGTCATTTTATTCAAAATTTACCGCCTATTCATGTTTCAGCATTTGCCATTAATTCCACGTTGTTGTAATTTTTGGATAACAAGGCTTAGGAAATTTATATTTTCATGAAATATACTTCTTTGTGAATGAATTTGGTCATGTCCTTACTTCATTGAATTAAACTTTATTATCACGTTGAAATAAGCAAATCCCAATTTTAAAGGGGGGATGGGGGACAGTGTAAACTTTTGACTGCTACAGTATACCTAAATACGTATATTATTGAAAATAAATGTAAATGTATGTTAGTTATGCTTAATCACATATTTTACTTTTTTATATGTTGCCCAAAAAAATACATTGTACATAATTGAGTATGTAGTATTCACTACATATCATAAAAATATTGGGTCTTCGTAACACTTATATTTTCTTACATAATTGCAATTTCACTGCTGGTGTTAAAACCGCACTAATTCCTGCAAATGGTTGAAATATTCAGAAAATATGGTGATGTTATTTTGTGCCTGATGTTACAAGTGCCTTATGCATCGTTTTCCTGTAATTAAAAGGAAAAGCAACGATTAAAATGTGTTTTTATATATTTTTTTAAAATATTTGTGATGCATAATTCTTTTCAAAAAATGAGCGATAATACATGTCACAAATATTAATTTTTTTTAATAATTACAATTTTTATTTTTATTCTTATTGAACCATTAGGTCAAATCGCTCTTGGGGTAATAGTCCAAGTGGTACATTGAAGATATTGAGAATTTTGCTTTTACTGTTACAAAAGCATGAAATTTAGTGTGAAGGTTGCTTTTGACAGAAAACATTTTAGACCGAGTTCCAAAAATTTTTTCAAACTTTTTCTGAAATACTGTGTTTTTTCAGCTTGGTAAGATATTCAAATTTTTTCTGACTCTGGTTAATGATTTCACAGGCTTTGGACATCTGTCAGAAAATTGGCAAAATGTGGAAAATTAACAAAATGGCAACAAATTAGCAAAATCGTAGAAGAAGGTATAGATTTTAAATCAATTTGGGATCAGTCTAATATTCGAAAGAATACATTGTTTTCGAATTTCTTTTTCCTTACGTATAACCATATCAAAAGTGTACTTTATTTTTTAAGACCATGTTTTACTTATACAATAACATTGCTAAGTATACTGTCCATGCGGGGCCATATTCCATTTTTCTACAATGGTAATTGTAAATTTTCTATCAATGATATATTATGCAAGAATTCAGACGATGAGAACTATTTTAGTAAGCCTAATTATTACAGTTTGTTGTAAATAAGTGTGCTCCAACTTACCCCTTCCCCTTCCAATACACTTCAAGCCACGACAACATTGTTTGTCGTTTTTGCACGGATGGTTCAGTATAGTACAAGGTGGAGGTTTAACGGCGGCGACTACTCCCGAAAGGAGAGCCACACACAGGAAAGTTAAAATTGCAAGCAATGAAAGGCGCATTGTACTTTTCGGTTTGAACTGATATCTTTTGGTTATCCGTTGGTCTTTTATATACCAAATACCCCCCACTGCGCAGTTTAATTTTAGATTTTCAATGACCAGGAAAATGAATCATGTTTCGAAGGAAATAATTTTCCGTGTACACACTAAAGACAACAAGGATAAAGAGGAAAACAAATTGATAAAATACCACGTGTACTAAAAATGATTATGGTTTACAATAATCAATATCTCATACATAATTTTCCGTTGATGCTTAGTTTCATATTACTCAAATGACATTTTCAAGGATCATAGCGGTTCAGTAGTTCAAGTTTAGGTAAAATAGGGATTAAAAGGGTATTTCATTCATAATTAAAAACTTTTTATCTCGTATGGGTATCTCGTAAGCTTCACGAGAGTGCGTCATCAAGAACATTCTAGAAAATTGGCACGCACACAAACCACTACAGCTGTGGAATGGTCTCAATGTCGGCAAGGTAGGAATCTATATTTTGAACTCTCCTTACTCATCTACTACAGTCATTTTTATGTTTCAATAATTTTCCCTAGCTAGCTTTGAAAAGTTTATTGTACACCTCAGCACTTCCTGATATAAAAATATATCAGAAAAAATTATGGATATCAAAGGATAAACAATAGATAAACAATATATTTCAACAATGCTCACATTTGAAATTTTCTGAATTGTATTTTTATCAGTAGATAGATTTTGGTTCCTTATTCTTATCAATGTTTTCTAGTAGATTTCTCATTACAGAACCATGAATTGTGCAAAGTAGTTCATAAGTAAGCTAAAAAGGAATAATTGAAAAAAAAACAGAAAAATGGTTACATATTTAAAAAGCCTCCTACTAACCTCTTATTTTGACTTTCTTGATAATTCCTCGACAAAGGCAACGTTCGAGAGCATAAGAAGTTTTAAATTTTTAACTATAGAATTTCTTTATCGTTCTGGTTTAATTTCTTAATTGAATCGTTAGGTATTTCTTCGCTACTGATGTTCTTCTAATCAACAAAATTAGCAAATAAATCGCTAAAGAAGTACTTAAAATCGGTATCATCGATGAGAATCTCTCAAGAATCATCTTGCTTTCTAATGTCTTCAATTTCTGTTTATCATTCTTTAAAAATGAGTCGAAAATTTGTGAGACAAATGAGGATAATGGTAATTATTCTTGATTTTAGATATTTTAGGGGATTTTTGAAATTATGGGGGGGGGGGGGAAGGCAGAGAAGAGCTTAAAAAGGGGATAAGCTAAAAAAGGAGATGGACTGTGATTCCAGCATTTTAGGCGGAAAATACAAAAAAATTTTCTTCGATTTTTCACGCTTCTCAAGTATTTTCAAAAATTTTAAATATTCTTTTTCAGTGAACTACGATCAGAAATTAGTACTTTTTATACTCCATATACCACATTTTATACAATTGCACTTTTCATCAAAAATTACATTGTCATAAATCAAGGTGACCACTCAAATTTCAAAAAACCATTTCTGTCAATTTCTCATTTCAAATTTTTTTCCGGTCATTAAAATTTTGGGATTCAAGCCCTCAAAACTAAACAATTTTAAATTGGAAGTACCATCAAAACTGGATTGAAAAGTAAAGAATTCAAAGTGGAAAGTTCAAAATTGAAAACCATTTTAAGTAAAATAATTATGCAATTTTAAACATAACTACACCCACCTTGCCTTACTTGGCTACCTAATCTTTGGCCGGCTTTACGGTTGTTCACGCTTGAATGCTTCTGTCGGTCCTGAGTGTTTACTCACTCGTTGCTTTCAATCCGGTGGAAACTAGATTTTAATAGCGTCCGCTACTTGGCTAACCAGACCCGAGGCTGGCTAAATAACGCGAGATGAGTATAATTTCTAATTTCGAGCATTCAAAGTCGAATACTTAAAAATTGCAAGTTCTTTAAGAGTAGACAGTATTCCCAAATAAAATAATTGATTTTTTTTTTATTAAAAGAAGGTTAATAAAGTCGCATCGACTGCAGCGGACATTAGCGACTAAAATAGGCAACATTCAAATTTATATAGATTAGCATTGAATGTTTTAAATTAAAACGTGCAAAATTATACAATAATTTGAAATTCAACGCCTGAATGATTATACACTTTTCAGCATAAAAGCGTTCGAAATTGAATAATTTGTAGATTCAAATATATTACTTTTAAGGCTGAAAACTTTGAAAAATTCAGTATTTAGCATTTATAACGGAAAATTATTGATTTTCATAATTTTAGAAATATGTCAAATTTCAAATAACTCATATAAGGTAAACGTTCCAGTAATCGTAACGCCAATTTGATTGCTTTTTATCTTATTTGAATTAATTGAAATTTCATTTAATATTATAAAATCATGAAAATAAATGAGTTTAATCATTAAATATTACTTTCAATATATTTTTCATTAATATATTCAAATTATAACCAAATTTCACGATTATTGGGACCGTCACGATTACTGGGACATCAACCTCAAAATATATATTTAAATATACGTGTATACGGAATTTCAAACAACATATTTCAAAAAGTATTTTTTTTATTATGCTTTCTGTTTAATAGACAAGTTTTGCAAATAAAAAAATATTGTCTTCTTCTGGATTTTCATATTTCTCTGATGTTTTTGCTTCTTATTGACACAAACGATGTGTTTTTTTATTAAGTAAACCCAAAACAGGAAAACAGAAAGCTTAGTTTTTATCTTCAGAAAAACTTTCCTTATTTGTTTTTATTTTAAGGAAACCATATTAATGAAAAGGAAATTTAGAGTATCTGAGTCATATATCATGTTTCTGATGATGAGTCTTGCAGAATCAACTATTGTATATCTTGAAAAAGTATAATGATGTAGATATTGTAATACTACATATTCCAAACCTCATAATTATAACTGTCAAACTGTAGTTGAAGAGTCATGAAAAAAAATTGTGAATGGAAATGAAATGGAAAACTGCTCTTCTGGAAACTAAATTGTAACCATCGGTTTTGAGAATTCAACTGAAGGCCCCCAATTCAATTACTTGAATTTGCATCAAAGAAAGTAATAAAATTTCATGGTAAAAGAAGTTAAACTTCGTAAAAATAAACTTCAAATTCATTGCATCCTACTAACCATTCATTTATTTGTTTATAATAACTTCAATACATTTTTAAACAACTACAGTCCTACTGGATAACATTTATGGATAGTTGCTTTACTGATTTTGGACTTTTCAGAATGGATCTGAATATTTTATAAAAGATGGTGATACTTTAGTTCAAAAATAATCTGGTTCTATAAAAGTCAAAAGATTTTCCCAAAAGCCAGTTACACTAAATTTTCTTTCACTTAGACTTTCTCATAAACAGTAACTCGTAATCTACTTTGAATTATAAATTATTCAGATTAGATGGTTTGTATCTTATTTCTCACCAAAAACATCTACGTTGCGAAAAATTCCGCCAAGTAAAAAGTTATCAGTACAATTGAGGCTACTGAAAATCAAAAAAAAAAAAATTCTCGACACTTTCAAAATTGGCAAATTCATTACTCATCTCAAAAAGATGTATGGGTATAAAAATTAAAAGAATATATTTTTTTAAAAACATCAATTTCTCTGAATCTAAGAATGTAAATTGATACAAATTAAGTTAGATTGTATGTTCTAAATATTCATGAATAAAAAACTATGAGAAAAAGACCATTGTAAAGAATATATAAATATTTTTAGTGTATTTCCCTCTGACTACCATTTTGTATAGGTAGCGAGGTTATTGCTTTCATTTATATAAAGTCTTTAATTAGTGCGTATAAGTAATACATACATGAACATACACCCTTCGGACAACCCTACTTTTGGTAGATATCAGGATGCCATTGTATCACTCTTATGGGACATTAAAAACTTTTAAGTTGTAAGGATGTCATTTCACTCTTTAAATTCTTTGAATGCACGAAATTGCATGAAAGAAGTCAGTTATGATTAATAACTTCCTTATCGACGAAAATTCTCTTTTTAATATTCAAAAACAAGTATGTACCTCTTTATTTCTAAAGAAGATTTATTTTGTTTGGTTTTTTGGACCAAGAATGTTTCAAATTTTAAAACGTTTCTTTATATATATTTTGAAGCTGTCAATTCTCTCTTGAATTTTTGAAGATACAAAGTATCACAGATGTCAATTTATAGGAAATCAATAACTTCAAAACCACATATAAGAGGAAAAATGATTAATTTGTTCCAAGTTCAGTAATTTGCAGAGTCGACTAAGAACTGTACGTTAACGAAATGGAAACGACGTCTATATGGCTTTATGTTTCTGTTTGTTGAATTTTGAGAAAAAACTTTTGAAAACATAAGCTCTAACAAAGTCATCTTGGGTAACAGAAAATTGCACAAAATGTCTTAAAAACGAATAAAGTATATTCGTATGTGGCACTGAAAAACAGTTGACGGCTCACAGCACTAGACACGCAACCATCTGCTTATTTTCAAGAAAGGTGCAGAAGAGTCGTGAAAAACTCTGCAGACTGGTCAGAAAGATCATCTTACTTTGTAAGTGAAGTTTAATCATTATACGACCGCCTCGTTTAGAGGGATTACATCCCTCCCATTCTCTAATTTTTTTCTTTTCTCTTCCAAGCACGGAAACAAAGTTTCGTGCAAAATTTTTCGACGCATCTCTAAACTACTATAAATGAGATAAAAGGGATGGGTGGCAGAGGGACACGAACGACCCCGATATGTTGTATCTTGGCTCTGCATTGTGGCAGCTGGAGCAGCATGAGATGATACTACAAGAGTCATTCCTTGGAACGAGGCGGCCATATGATTAGACTGGACACCCGAAACTGATGTCACTACTTCTTTTGGCTCCTTAGGGCGCACGTTTTCTAGCATTTTCTATTATTCATGGCGAACGTCTATTCGTTGAAATTTCGGGCATGCGCAATGGAGGTTATTTTTCTACTCATGCGCCAAGTTTAGCAAATAATTGAACAACCTGAACGCCATAAACAATACAAAATTAAAGATAACGTGCGCCGCCAGGAGCCAAAAGGAGTGGCGATATCTGCTCTGTGTTCTGGGTGTCCAACCTAATTACGATTGAATTTCACTTACAAGTAAGTTCATTTAATCGTTTAACTATATGAGCAATATCTAACATGCTACGCAACGAACTTGATTTGTTCCTTATGTAAATGGATGAATAAAAAAATTCTAAAATATATTAGCTTAAGATTGTATTTTAGTTCTTATATTACCCGCTGGACGAAGAAGGGCATGACTTGATGCTGTGCAAACTTGCGCCACGACCCGTTTTCATACACTGCAGTACAGCCTCCACTGTGATACACCTTATCATCAGGTAGAAGTGTAGCTAACTTTGGTGTACCTGGCCACGTAAGGAAAATATAGTCATCATTAATTTCAAGGTTAAAAAGAATCATTAACCTAAAGCTACTAATTTATACTAAATTGTGAGTCTACTAATAATAATTGCCCTAAAAATCAAATAAGGAGTTTTTCTTTACTGAATCTCAACAGTTTTGTATTACTTTAAAAATATCACATATACTGAAAAATTGAGCAAGGGCGTGCGATAATAATATGTTCCTCTATAGAGTATTCCATCAATACGTGACAGTCAATAATTTCGAACATATTAGGACAATGTGATGTGATAGAATCCGAAGGGTTGTTTACGTGTGGAGTTTTGGTGAATTATCGTTTTCAACATATAAGCGTCAAGAAAATTGTGCTGTCTTTTTGCTTTTGAATTTCATATGACATTTAATCAACTACTGATAAGTATTTTTTTCATTAGCGATCTCGCAATTCGACAGAAGGAAATATAATGTCCAAAATTTGAGGTGGGGATGACATTAGAACCATGGTTGCCATGATTCGATCATATAGAACCCTGGACAACTCAACCTCAAACGAACATACTATTGTTTTCTAAAAGATTTAAAAATTATAAATAGACCACATGCCAATTCACAGTTGAAAGAATCATTTTTGTACTTGAAAAGCCGAAATTTAGCACGATTTTCTTCCACTTATGCACTGAAAATGATACTTGAGAATCATCCTTCAAGTGTAGACCATGAGACTCCATAATTAAGGAAACCAACTAAACGTTTTCGGCAGAATTCTCAAATATATGTTTTAAATTGAATTCTAGTTTTTAAATTACCGTTCCGTTCTGGATACTCATAAATCACCCCATCTTGGGCTTTTCCAACAGGATGTGGACCACGATACATGTAATCACCATCATGAAATTTGATTTCCTCTGGTTGACTTGGCGTTGGTTGTTGACTTTGCATTCGTTGTTCTCTTTCAATTCGTATATTTCGAATAAGTTGATCTAATTCTATGGGAAAAATATAGTCATTATTTAACTTAAAATTTAAAAGAATCATTAACTTGGCACTACTAAATTCTACTAAATTGTGCGTCTACTAATAATTGATCAAGAAATCGAATTTTAATTTATTTTCTGAATCACAACAATTTTTTGTTAGTTAAAAGAGAATATATATACTAAGAATTTGAGCAAGGTCAGTTAATATTCACATGTGCCTCTAGATCAAGATCCAGTTAGACTAGTCCATTCCAACAGGATCTTGACCACAGTACATGTAATCACCAGCATGAAATTGGCGATATTCGAGTTCCTCTTGAGCAGTTGGCCTTGGTAGTTGAAATCCTGTTGATGTTATACGTCGTGGTCGTTCACCTAATCTCATAAGAAAAATATAGTGGTTAATCAATTCCAAGTTTTTAAAAAATCACTATTTTTGAACTACTAAATTTTACAAAATTAAGCTGGACACCGAAAACTCAGAGCAGATGTCGACACTCCTTTTGGTCACGTAGAGCGCACGTTTTCTACCATTTTTTATAATTCATGGCGACCAGCTGTTCACTGAAATTCCGGACATGCACAGTGAATGTTATATTCCACGCATGCGCCAAATTCAGCCAATAGCAGACCATCAAGATCGCCATGGACAATACAGAATTATAGAAAACGTGCGTCCTACGGCGCCAAAATGAGTGGCGACACCTGCCACCTACCATATCAAAAACGAAGTGTATACATTACCGGTACTGGTAAAAATAAAATTACCTGTACCAGTGAAAATTAAATTACCAGTACCACCAATTTTTTTACTGGTTTTTTAAAGAGCGCATTTCAAGCACACGGAACGGGCTGTCAGATATTTGAGTTTAAGGTTATCTGATTAAAAAGTTATTTTGACAGTTTTGTCCTTTAAGGCTTTGGATGTAACGTTGTATGTATATTGTTGACATAGCACTTTATCGTCGATTTATGACTAAAAAATTATAATTTACGATTCGAGAATAAGGGATTTGACAGTGCGCGTTAAGATTTTTCAAGGAATTCGAATTTATTTAACATGATGACAGACCGATGGATTAATCTTGGCCGATAATATCAATTTCCATTGTATCGGTATCAAAAGCAAAGTTATCCGCCGAGCACAGTCAGTGCTTTTAACGACTAAAAACAACCTCATTGCAAAAAGCCTCAAGAATAGAATATAGAACAAGCAGATCAAAACAAAGGTGGGGCGGTGGAGAGATTAAGAGGTTGTGTCAAGTTTTCGTGGTAATTTCGTTAGCGTTGCTTTCCCTTCTGTTTTTTTGTAGTGCAAATATGGCTTTGGCTATAGGAGATAAGTTCAGTTCTTATACAGAATTGGAAATAGCGATCAAAGCATATGAGCATACCAATTTTACTAAACTATGGACAAGTGAAAGTGGAAGTGTAAAAAAGTGTCGAGTTTTAAAAGATGTGAAAAAGCAGTTATTTATTCGAAAATCAAATGAAGGGCGACACTGCATAAGGGCGTAAGTGCCAAAACCCGAATTTTACATGAGGCGCAAAAACTACCTAACTTGAACGCTTTTTATTGAAAACAAAAAACAAGAAATAACTTTCGAGGTATTACTTAGCTCTATTGAATCGTGAAGGGAACGCCTGGAAAAAAGAACCATCTGTGATAAAACTCTTGTAAAAGGAACGGAGCGTCCCAAAAAGGCCGATTTTCACTCTGTAAAAGTTACACTACTTTTTTATTTATTAATATAAAAATAGAAACAACTTTCGAGCTATTACTCAACTCCATTGGATCGTGAAAGGAATGCCTGGAAAAAAGCAACCATCTCCGAGGAAATTCTCGTGAAAATACGACGCGTCCTCAAAACCGCCAGTCCTTATACAAAAAAAAATTACATAACTTTTTTATTTTGGAATTTAGAGAAAAAACAAAAAACGTATCTCGAGCTATGAGTTAGTTCTGTATAATACATGTTTTCAAAAAAGTAAAAGTCAAAATACTGTTTGTAGTCCTTATTTTGTATCTAAAAAAAATTGAAAGAAGTAGGCGGAAAGAAGCAACGAATTTGGAGACAAAAATGATCAAAAATCGATTCCTAGGGTCCAATTGAGAGGAACTTAGTGTCAACTTTTCTGTTTTTAAATAAAAAATTTATTGCATTTATTACTATTATAATTATGGAAAGAGGAAATTATTTAAGCCAATAAAACGATGTTCGGAAATTTGGCACTTACGCCCGTATCCAGTGTCGCCCTTCAAATATCGTTATTTTCATGATGGCTGAAAGTTTGGGCCTGTCGAAACTGAAGTTCGAACGAGCAGGTAATTTGAAGAGTTTGATAACAATTTTCAAGTATATTTACTTTTTCTAGAGTTATGAAAATTTCTCGTAAACAGATGTTCAATTCATACATTTTATGAATTTCCTCAGGTCATTCAAGCAGGGATGTCCTGTATTTTTCCAGTTGAGAGTGTCGCTGGATGAACAGTCATTGGAAATGGAGGAATCAGACACTACATACTATACACCCATGAAACGAGCAAAGTCAAGTATTTTATATTATTCATATTAATTTTTATGTGAATAATTTTTCCTGGTGCATTTGGTTTTTATTTTTGGAAGGAGTATTCTTTATTCAGGGATTGTCAATATATTACGTAACGCGCGTTTTTATTATGTTCATTAAGGGATGGAAATTAAAAAAGGACAAAAATAAACGGAAATTGCATTACCTAATATATGGACGATCGCTTAATCGTTCCCTGTCTTTTTAGAAACTTTTTCGGCATTATCCATCGGAACGCAAGCTATCAAAAGAGACTGTAGAGGAAGATAAATATGCTTTCCGTCTTAAAGTGATTAAAAAAATGTTGCAGCACAGCTGATGAAAAAGACTGGGCAGAGCATCACTTTGCGAAATCCAAGTAACATTCAAGCTTGTCTGAAACATGTCAAAGATGATGATTTGGAGGTCGTTGATCAGATATTCAGCTTGAGACAGATCATAGAAAAGAGTTTGAGAGTAAACAAAAGAGTTTTCTGTGCATTTGTTGATCTTGAAAAAGCTTTCGATTAGGTTAATAGATCTGAACTTTGTGAAGTCCTGAAAGAGGATGGAGTGAATGGTTGGCTTCTAAGAGCAATAAAAGCAATATATAATTGTAGTTAAGCGAGTGTAAGAGTGAATAGACAATTGCGCGATTGGTTTGATATAAAGCAGGGCGTTAGGCAAGGCTGCGTTACGCCCTCTTGGATGTTCAATATATACATGGACAAATGTCTGAGAATGGCCCTCGTAGAGGAAGAAGGTGTTGATTTCGGGACAGTGAAAGTACGTGGACTGGCGTTTGCAAATGATAAGATTGTTACAGCGGGGAATCAGCCGACGATTCGCAGAGAATGATGAGCAGACTAGATACCAGCATGAAGGGTATGGATCTCAATATTAACGCAAATGAAACAAAAATTATCGTTTTTGAAAGAAACGGAGAGAAAACAGTATGCAACATTTTCTTAAACGAAGAGAGGATGGAACAAGTTGATGAGTTCGTGTATCATGGAAGCTTATTCACTGCTGACGGGAAGATTGATGCTGAGATATTCAGACGTATGAACGTGGGTAGAAAGATTATCGGCAGTGTACAAGCTATTACTAGGAGTGAAATTGAGGGTCCGGATGCAATAAGGGCACATAACATTTTCTCGTGCAAAAACGAAGTCCCTTGGAGGCTTTTTAATGTATTTTTCCGTTTTATTTGGATGTAAATGTGAGAAATTCTAATGTTACCTAATGATTACACCTGCATTCGGCTTAACTCGTAAGTGATCTTGAACATTCGCATTGTAAACAAACCTATGCAAAAGTTCATTGCACTTTTTCTAAATCCATTTTCGAGTCCATTTT
>JAUMHM010084676.1:0-12193 GCA_032362435.1 Melikaiella ostensackeni
TGTTTGGCGAAGTTTAATCGGAATTCGCAGTGCTTTTTGCGTCGATTCGTGACCGTGGACGAAACATGGATTAACCCCTATACACCCGCGACAAAGCAGCAGTCAAAGCAGTCGGCTCTGCCTGGTAAAAGCCCGCCAAGAAAGGCGAAGACTGTTTTATCAGCTGGGAAGGTAATAGCCACAGTATATTGGGATTCCTAAGAAATTATCCTCATTGATTACTTGGAGAAGGGTAAAAGATGTCTTAAAATCTTAGTAAAATAATTGAAATCTCTGAAGTCTTTCTGAAATCTTTGACATTGATGTGAATTCTTTGATTTATGTAAGATTTGACTTTGAATTTATGTTTGTTTGAAACCTTTGAAGTATTTTGCAATTTTTAAAAATCTTTCTGAAATCTTTGAAATTTTTGTGAATCCTCTGATTTATGTAAGATTTTACTTTAAGTTTATGTTTGTTTGAAACCTATGAAGTATTTTCCAATTTTTTTGAATGTTTCTAAAATCTTTGCATTTTTTGTGAATTCTTTGATTGCAAAATTTTAGTTTAAGTTAACGTTTGTTTGAAGTCTTTGAAGTATTTTTCAATCTTTTGAAATCGCAAAAGATGTCTTAAAATCTTTGTAAAATATTTGAAATCTCTGACATTTATGTGAATTCTTTGATTTGTCTAAGATTTTACATTAAGTTTATGTTTGTTTGAAATCTTTGAAGTATTTTGCGATCTCTCGAAATGTTTGTGAAACCTTTGGAATCTTTGTGAAATATTTTAAAATCGCAAAAGATTTCTTAGAATCTTTGTAAAATCTATTAAAATCCTCTCTGAAATCTTTGAAATTTTATGAATTCTTTGATTTATGTAAGATTCAAGTTCAAGTAACGTTTGTTTGAAGTCTTTGAAGTATTTTGCAATCTTTTGATGTCGTAAAAGATGTTTTGCATCTTCAAGAAATATTTGAAATCTCTGAATTCTTTCTAGAATCTTTGAAATTTATGTGAATTCTTCGATTTTTATAAGATTTTACTTTAAGCTGACATTTGTTTGAAGTTTTTGAAGTGATTTGCAATTTCTTGAAACCTTTTTAAAATCTTCGAAAGCTTTGTGAAATAGTTTGAACTTGCAAAAGATTTCTTGAAACCTTTGAAATCTTTGAAATATTTCAAATTTTTGTGAATTCTTTGATTTATGTAAGATTTTAGTTCAAGTTAACGTTTGTTTAAAGCCTCTGAAATATCTTGCAATCTTTAGAAAATGAAAAAGATGTCTTGACATCTTTGTGAAATACTTGAAATCATGGAAGTCTTTCTGAAATCTTTGACATTTTTGTGAATTCTTTGATTTATATAAGATTTTACTTTAAGTTGACGTTTGATTGAAATCTTTGAAGTATTTTGCAATCTTTTGAAAACTTTGTGAAATCTTTGTAAAATCTCTGAAATCTTCAAGTCTTTCTGAAATGTTCAACATGTTTTAGAATTTTTTTATTCATGCAAAATTTTAGTTTAAGTTAAAGTTTGTTTGGAATCTTTGAAGCATTTTGCAATCTTTTGAAATCTTTGAGAAATCTTTGTAAAATCTGTAAAATCTTTGAAGTCTTCCTGAAATCTTTGACATTTTTCAGAATTCTTCGATTTATGAAAGATTTTAGTTTAATTTAACGTTCTTTTGAAGTCTTTGAAATATTTTACAATCTTTTGAAAACGAAAAAGGTGTCTAGAAATCTTTGTCAAATTTTAAAATCTTTGAAGTCTTCCTGAAATCTTTGACATTTAAAATCTTTCGGAGATTTCAAAAAGATTTACTTATTCTTTAATTTGTGTAAGATTTTCGTTTAAATTAACGTTTATCGAAGAAATTTACATATAAATCTGTCTTGTGTCGTAGTTCAGGATGCATGCATCAATTTTTTGGGATTACGCGCCTCCTAAACTTGTTCCATTTTGTGGAAAAATAAATTTGTATTTTTATTTAAAATTTTTTTACCGTAGTCATGGGACCTTAAACGGCCCCAAGATGATAAAAAACATTTAATGAACGTTCATTTCTGTAAAAATAATGAGTATTTCGCAGAAATTGCAACCAATGGTACCAGACGCTAAGGAAAAGAAAACTTTTTCCAATTCGAACAAAAATACTACATCAGAGCGTGAAAAACTATCCTTTATAGGAGTTAAAATATCATATTGTGCTTTTTCGTTAATTCTAAACGCTATTCTTTGTATCTTTTAGTACATATATGTCTTGATTCGATATGAGGAAGTGAAAATAAAAAATATGATGTTTTACCCCTATAAAGTGTATTTTTTACGACTTGAGCTAGTATTTTTGGTCTGCTTGGGTCAACTTTTTTTTCTTCAGCGTCTGGTACCATCAGTTGTATTTTCTGTCAAACACTTATAATTTTTAAAATTAACATTAATTTATTATAGTTTTAATCATTTTGGGGCAGTTCAAGGTCCCAGAACCGCGGTTCAAACTATAAAATAATAATACGCATTTGTTTCTTCACCAGTTGGAACAAGTTTAGGGGTACGTGATAAAGAATACATTGAGTCTTTTTAGGACACCCTATTGATCACTCATGAAATCTGGTATACGAGCCTTCGTGAAACCTTTGAAATCTTTTGAAATTTTTGTGAAATCTTTGATATCTCTTGAAATCTCTTGAAGTCTCGCGAAATCCCTTGAAAAATATAGAAATCGTTCGAAATATTAGTGAACTCTTTGAAATCTTTGAATATTTAAGAAATCTTCGAAATCTTCATCAATTTTTTTGATATTCTAAAAATAATTAAAATTTTTTTAATTTCTTGGTATCATTTCAAAGATAAATCATTATAGCACTCTGCTAACTTATTAGGATATTTTTGGAATTTTTTTTTATCAGATTGTATCCTAGTGTCAAAGTTGACACCAAAAATCTTGAAACTTGAAAAAAGTGTATAGCTACTTAGCGTCCATTAATTACGTAAGGTTTTTTTTTAGGGGGAGGGGTCTGGAAAATCTGACAAATTCTTACTTGGTGGGGAGGGGGAGGGTGGTCCAAAGCATTTCTTACGTGAGTTGCCCGGAAATTTTTGCAATCTTTTGAAATCCCGTAAATTCTTTTCGAAGTTTTGTAAATCCCTTAAAATTCTTTTAATCGTGTGAAAATTCTTTAAAATTCTTTGAAAATTATGAAAATCCCTTAAAATTTTTCACATATCTGAAATCGTTCAAAATCCTTGAAATTCTGTGAAATACAAATCTGAAATATTTCGAAATATTACGACATTCCTTGAAATCTTTGAATTCCCTTTAAAATTCACTGAAATCTTGAAAATCCGTGGGAATCTTTCTGAAACTCTTAAAATCCCTGAGAACATTTTGAAACCTTTCGAAGCCATTAAAATTCCTCTAGATCCCTTAAAATCCTTAAGAATATTCGGAAATCCTTTAAAATTTCTTTAAATTTTTCTAAATCTCATGAAATCCTCTAGAATCCGTGGATTAACTTTGGAATCTTTTGAAGTCTCTTTGAATCCCTTGAAATGCCGCGAAATCATCGAAACCGCTTCAAATATCTTAAAATCCGTTAAAATCCCGTAAAATGCTTTGAAATCTAATGAAATTCCTTCAAATCCCTTCAAATCTTTGAAGTCCAATAAAAATCTCCTGACATCCTTCAAAAGTCGAATTAAAATATTTCGGCACCTCTTGAAATCCTTTAAAATCCCGTGACTTCTTGTGAAATATTTTGAAATCTCTTAAAATCCCTTGAATTTTCCTAAAAATCCTTTGTAATTCTCGGAAAACGTTCTTAAATCCTTAAAATCCTTAAAACTCCATCGCAATCATTCAGTGTCTTTTGAAATCTTGTAAAATCTCGAAAAATCTCTTAGAATTTGTTCAAACTTATTGATGTCTTTTGAAATTTTGTACAATCACTTAAAGAAATTAAGATTTCCTCTAAAATTGTACTAGTAAATTTCCTCAAATTCTTGAAATCTCTTAAAATCATTTGAAATCGGTGAAACCTCACGTAACTGATTGAAATTCTTTGAAATATCCTAAAACTTTTGTAATCCCTTCAAATATTTTGAAGTCCCTTGAAATCTCACAAAATCTCTAAAAGCTTTCAAATTCCATAAAAATACTGTAATTCTTTGAAATACTTTGCAGTCCTTTCAAATACCTTCAAATCCCTTGAAATCTCTTATAACTCTCTCAAATCACTGGAAATCTTTTGAAATCTCGTTTACAGTGGAAATAATTGATATATTGTTGATAAATTAAGTGAAAATATGAAATCCGCAGTAAGAATGGGGGGAAGGGTCACAAAAATCGTACGAGCCCTTACAGTAAGTTTGAGTCCAGGATAGAATCTAGGATAAAAATTCTAAAAATATCTTAATAAGTTAGAAAAATACTGTGAAGACTTCTTGTTTTTAAAATGAAACCAAGCATAATATCTTGCCTTTAACTTGGACTTACCAGACGCGAAATTTCACTACCTTTCATGAAATTATGAGGAAAAAATGTTAGAGTTAAAATTATAAAAATTAAGGCACTTTAGCGACAGTTGAAAAAACAGGCATTTTTTTAAACTATAGGAGAATCAAAATGATATACAGAGTTACTTTTTGCTACGCTTTTATATTCCGAAAAATTAAAATGTATTTTATGATTCAAAAACAAAATATGTGCTAAGTTGTTCTGGTTCGTCTGCAAAAAGTTTGTCCAAAATTTAAAAAAAAATCTTTAAAACTGTAGTTTATTGTTATTGGAAATAAAAATGTTGTGCTCATCTTAACTTATAGAGAAACCAAAGAGAGTTGCTAGTTTATACTCTGCGAATGAAATTTTTTTCCCTCTGATGAAATTTGACTGAAAAACTAAAAAACTAAAAAACAAAAAATAAAAAATAATTTTAAACTTTGCCACTTTCGACAAAACAAGAGTTGCACTAAGTTGATTGAAGATTAAGATTCAAGATTAAAGATTAAAGATTTAAGATTAAAGATTAAAGATTTTAAGATTCAAGATTAAGATTCAAAATTAAAAATTAAGATTTCACTAGATTCACCCTTTTCGAAAAAAAAAAACAAAAATTAAAAAAGCAAATTTTCTATATTTTCCAATTGAGGCATTGAAACTTTTGACCTGTTTTTGTATTATTATTTATTTATTTAATGCTTCTGATTTCATGTGTGCCACCATTTGAAAAAATTATTTCAACTTTTTTTAAATATTCATTTAAAAAATGCAGCTAAAAGAAATGTTGTATGCTACTTCATTATGTTTTGTTGAATTCAACTTAATCAAACTAAGTATATCCGCAACTAATAAATATAACTTATTGAGTCTTCATCAAACTTTATTAAAGTTTTTCCAAATATATTGTCAAGATTTTCATTTAGAGGATTTAAGTCTCTCTAACAAAAATATCAAGAAATTTCAACCTGACATGAAAATTTTCGAATTTTCTTTCATTTTTCTAAGAATTTTTCTGTATATTTGCAGGATAAAAATAAAATAAAAAATACGTTGATTAATAGAATACACTTTATCCAGCTATACTTTTTTGTCCTAATTTCACCATTCTTCCCGTTCTACTTGACTTGATCCCAATTTATTTTTCACTTTATTTTCGTCCTACATTTGACGTATAACATCTTCATTCTACACAATTTATCTTCTATCATACATTATCTCTCACAGGCTTCATTCTAGTCGCTCCAAAGAATTTCGAGGCAAATATTTATTATACTGCTTCCTCATGAGGGTGGTCCAAAATTTCATTGAAATTTTTTTCTCAAATTTTCATGCTCTCAGCCCCCAAATTTGTTCCAATCCACACAAAAATAAATGCGTATTGTTTTTTGAAAAAAAAAATGATATTTAGAGGTTCCGCAAGCCCTATGAAGTTTAACACATATTTCTCATAAGAAAAAAAGACATTTTGTAAATTTTATTCAGAATCGTCAATGTTAGGTGTATCGTGTTGAAATTCAACGATTCTCTCCGCAATTGGCTAAAGAATATGCATCAAAAATCACTTTTTGAATTTCACCCCCATAAGTGTATTTTATAGGGTCCCAAAAAATCCCCATAAGTGACAAATTGGATTTTGTGAGTTTTTGGTGCTAATTATTATTTTTGTGCGATTCCTTCTAGTACAAATTGTTTTTATTACATAATATATTACTTCATACTGATGATTCGATGTTTAAATAGAGTTTTTAAACAATTTATTATTGTTTATAGCATATTTTTCTCTCAGAATAGAATTAAAAAGTCGCGGCTTTTTTCAAATTTTTCAACTTTTTAGTTAGAGCGAGGCGATTATAAATAAAAGTTAACAATAATGCCTGTTTAAAGAATCTGTTATTATTTCTAACAATATTCTCTTAGAATAATGCTAGAAAGTTGCGGTTTCCATACAATTTTCCACTTTTTGTACACTTTGCAATTAGTGCGAGGTTTTAATTAATTCAATTGAACGAAAATAATTGTCTGAACAATTCATTATTATTTATAACTATCTTGTCCTATAGTAATGCTGGATAGTTGCAGTTTTTACTCCAATTTTGAACTTTTTGTCCACTTTTCAATTATTGAGGTAATAATTAATCCAAGTCAACACACATAATTCTTTAAACAATTAAGTATTGTTCATAACTGTCTTCTCTTGAAGTAACACTCAAAAGTTGCGGATTTTTTGAAAATTTTCAGCTTTTCTTTCACTTTTTAGTTATGAACAAATAATAAATGAACTTTAACAAGAATCGTTTTTTAAATAGTATTCCATTTTTTTTTAATGAAGTATTTTCACTCTTTCGCTAATGTTTCAAAAATATTAATTTAAACAAAAAGGTTTTGAAAAATAATTTTTGTGGATATCCACTTATTATTTGTTTATAACTAAAAAGACAAAGAAAACCTGAAACTTTCAGAAAAAAACGCAACTTTCTAGCATTACACTGAGACAATATAGTTATAAATAACAATGAATTGTTTAAATGACTATGCTTGGTAACTTACAGTAATTACTACCTCACTAAATGAAAAGCGTACAATTAGTTGAAAATTTCAGAAAAAAACGCAACTTTCTAGCATTGTTCAAGGGGAATATTATTTAAAAAAATAATAAATAACTTAAACGATTATGTTTGTTAACTTGAATTAATTATTACCCCAGCCTAATTGTAGAGAGAACAAAAAGTAAAAAATTTCAGAAAAAAACCGACAACCATCTATCATTACTATAGGAGAAGATACATACAAGCAATAATAAATTCTTCAAATAATTATGTATATCAAATTTCATTATTTATAACCTCACTCTAAGTAAAAAGTGGACAAAGAGTTGAAAAATTCAGAAAAATCCGCAACTTTCTAGCATTATTCTAAGCGTATATCGTTATAAATAATAATGCATTGTTAAAACAATTTATTTTTGGTAACTTTAATTGATTATTGGTTCATTCTAACTGAAATGTTAAAAAATTCGGAAAAAAGTGCGATTTTCTAACACTGTTCTGAAAGAAAATTGCTATAAACTATGATGAATGGTTCAAAAATTGTATTCAAACATCTAATTATCAGTAGAAACTAATATTTTATTAATTAGAAAAAATTTGTTCTAAAAGAAACCGCAAAAAAATTATAATTAAGAAACAATTAAGTGAAGAGAAATGTTGAGTTTTTGAGATATTGACGATTCTGTATAAAGTTTACAAAAACGTCTTTCTTTCTTATGGGAAATACGTGTTAAACTTCATGGGGCATGCGGAATCTATAAATATCTTTTTTTTTCAACTGCTTCTATTTTTTTGTTGATGAAGGAAAAAAAATTATACGTAGATTTTAAGGAAATACACTCAACTCTGGATTTGAGTCACCTAAATTTAAGTCCTTCCTAGAATTTTCGCCGGCTCGCATTCGTTACTGAGGGGGTCCAATGGGCCGAAAGAGAGGCGCTATGAGTTCAGCGGAGTTGAGCAGTTCCGTAGCCACAAAGCGGGCAGTTCGAACACTCGCGTGCATATTTCGCATTTATTTTTAAATACACGTACAAATTCTCTTTTCATTCATTAGTCTTCATTACTGAAAAAGGTCCATCTTTTATGATACAAAAATCTACATTTGTACAAAATGCAGTTAATAAATATTATGTATTCCTACTGGAAATGGTTCATATGGCTCTGACTATTTACATCATAAAAATTCTTGAAAGGGCGTCACGGCCATCGCAGGCCATAATCGAAACTGGACATCAATCCAGAGTTGAGTGCACATCGTTTTTTAACAAGAAATTTTGAGAATTATTCATTAAAAATCGTCAGAATGGTAAAAAAAGAATTTGAAAAATTCGAAGTTTTAAGAATTTTTATCTGTGTATTGGCAGTAATCCCAGGCTCTGTAACCCAAATTTCTTCAAAGGAGGGGTGGTATTCAGTTGATATAAACCAATAGAATGTTCATAGCTATCTCCATACAAAAATTTTCATCTTGAAGAATTTTTGAAGTTTTTATTTCTTCGTTTATAAGTAAATTTTTTTTTAAATATTAGGAGTATAGCAACATAATAAGTAACAAATTTGTTAATTTTGACAAAATGAATCGATTGATGTATTTAGAAGCACTCCACGACCAAATAAAGTTATGATGTGTACAGATTTGTGAATTTTTCTAACGTTTGTGAGAGAAAAACTTGTTTAATGTTGGGAAGATACCAGTATTATAATCACTCAATTTATTCGATATAATGAAGTAAAGCGATTGATGTATTTCACAAGTTTATACGACACAATAAAATTATGATAAATACAGATTTGTCACTTAATTTAACGTTTGAAAGATAACAATTTCTCAATTTTCTAAATGCACCAATATTTTAAGTATGAAATTTATTCGTGCAAATGAAGTGAATCTATTTCTCGAAATCCAAACAAAACTTTTCAAAAAGTTTCCAATATTGAATGTTTTTTGTAGTTTCAGAAATTTAGAATCATACAAACGTTCCTTAGGGCCTTTTAACCAATTTCCAAAAATTTCAACTCGATATTTCAATTCATACAGACGTAAGTTGTTGAGAGAAAAAATGTCCGTAAAGTATATATATATATATAACAAAAACAACCACCGCAGGGTCCCCCTGGGAGCGAATTCCATCCAGGAAAATGACACCGGCTCCCAGTAGAACCGCGGTAAATACTCCCATGGCCACGCCTTACGACCGTGAAATGGGTGACCATATGGTACGGTGGAATTACGATAAAGGGTCGGCGAAACCCTCGTGAGTCTTAAGGACACGGAGCGATCCAAGACTGACAGCTCTTTGCATCCATCTCGTAAGTGCCTTAGTATTTTTCTGGCATGCGGGTATAGCTTCGAGGTTACGAACCAGTGATCTTTAGAGCATCCTTGAGATGCTGTTTTCCAGAAGCATAGATCTTCAAGTCATCCATATAAAATATATGAGTGACCTCATGCTCACGATTATTAGGTCCGCCACAGAGGTACCCACGAGAATTGCGTAGTGTGAGAGATAGTGGCAAAAGTGTGATGTAAAAGAGAAAAGGGCTCATGGTGTCACCCTGAAAGACGCCACTTGGGAAAGTGACGCTGTTAGTTATCACACGATGTTTTTCAGATGAGATAGTAAGTCTAGTTTTCCAGAAGGGCATCAATCTCTCAGTGCACCCCACTATGTATGAATAAACCTTCAAGCCTTTCAACAGACAGGTGATAAGTCTGTGGGAAGTTGAATCGAAAGCTTTGTGGTAATCAATCCAGGCCATCAACAGATTGCGATTGTAGGCTGCAGCATCTTTGCAGACGCTTTTGTCGATTAGCAGGTTTTCCCGACAGCCTGCTACGTCTCTTTTTGATCCACGTTATTCGTAGATCTCTCTCCACACAGCTCCAACTGTCCAAACAATCCTAGCGTCCAGGATAGCTATAAAGACTTTATACAGCATGTTCATACAAGTTATTGGCCTGTACTTCCTTAGATTGGACAAGTCGCCTTTCTTCGGTAAGGAGTACAGTGCTTCCTAACACCAGCCACTGCGGAATGGGCGTCTCCGTCTTCAAATATGAGGTAAAGATCCGGGCCAGATGTTGGTGTGTAGAAGTAAACTTTTCCCACCAGAAGTTCTTGATACTATCCGGTCCGGCAGCGGAGAAGTTCTTCGTCACCCTCAGTGCTTTCTTCACCTCTTTGGCAGTGACTGGTGGACATTGTTCCTCGGAAGTTATGAGGTTGTTGCACAGCTCCTTGAAATGCATGATGTTCTCAGTGTCTTCATGCAATGGGTGTTCAGCTTCGTAAATCTTTCTGCAAAAAGACTCTACCTCCTCGGACGTAGGCGGATTATTGACAGAAATAGGGGGATCGCTGAAGAGGTGCGATTGGTCAGCGAGAAACTGTTGATTCTCCCTGACCCATCCCTCCCTCGTCTGTATTCTCCTTCTGGCTTCAAATAAAACCTGTATTTTGTCAACAATGTGCTGCTTGATATTCAGCAGCATTGACTTGTTCAATGTGTGATGGTGGCTCCTCAGTTCGTGAGCGAAATTCTGGATTCTCACCGTAAAAGGCTTACCAGATGTTATGTAATCAATCACACTGATTACGGGACGCGTTTTGTCTAGCCCAGCCAATTTTATTATTCAGTTGATGCAAGCGCCTTTTGGTCTTTTGATGTATTGTCGGCTTTACCCTTCGATTTGAATCGGCCGAAGCTCTCGCCGCATCATAAACTGAACAAGTGATGGTCCAGAGGTTTGACTCCTCCGAGAGACCCTCACGAAGGGCGTCATCCATTTCTGCCAGATCTTGGGGCTTAGGAGGAACCTGCATATTGATGTTTCTCCTCGTCCTGAAATCGCCATCATCTCTCGGGGGATGCCTGATTTCCGCGGTTGGTCTTAATATCGCTTTCACTTCTTCGTCTGAGTGTTTATGGCATCACAGAGTGCGCTGGCGCGTCATGTATCCCCTGCGAGCAGGGATAGTGCTGGCATCGTAGCAATCCAGCAAGTCATCTCTGAGTTAATCCGTCCGCTCAAGACGTCGACCGTCTCGCCGATCCATCATCGTATTTCCATCCAAATTATTTGCAGCACCCCAAACTATAGGGCGATCGGCACTATTTGCCGACCCATTGTCGGGTGCTCTGCGCGTTCGATCATTTTGAACCGCATTCACAACTGGGCTTAGTGTTGTCATATTTGTTCTCACGAGAATCTAGGAAAAGGGTTCGTTCACCCTTGCAGACCCGCATGCATGGGTGAGGGTGATACTCTAGGAGGTTACCCGGTATCCCAGAGACACCGTAAAAGACACCTCACCTAGATGCCATTCAGCTTTCGGCACTTTTATGCCGAAAATTGTGTTTTCATGAGTTTTTAATTTTTCCATCGCAGATATATTAAGGCTACGAGTGTCTTTTCTGCATGAGAATCTTGTTAAGTCTATAGCAAAAAAATTATTTTTTTTGTAGATTAAAAAAATATATATATTTGGTGTCGATACAGGTCATAAAATTTGCAATTTTTTAGGAACGTTAAGATATATGAGCTCATTTATACCTCTAATCGTTTTTTATATGGATCGACAGAATTCTGGGATACTCTGTATATACTAAAGAAAAAATCTACTATGAAGATGAGGCCGAAAAATTAAAAATGAAGCTATGAAAAATCATCTACAAAATTTCATTTTTTCGTGGTATAACAATTAAATTTTTTTCTGTTACTGTGTTTTCTCGAGAGCACACCTTCGATTCTCAATCTCACATTAAAAATGAAGAATCACTTTTTCAATCAATTTCGCCAAAATAGTTGCTAAATATGTAGCAATGATATTTGGCAATTATTCTGACAAAATTGATAAAAAATAGTAATTTTTCATTTTTTGTGAGGAATTGAGAGTCGTAAATGTTTTCTAAAAAAATGATGATATAAAATAAATATAATTATCATTGCGTGGAGAAATGAACATTTCTAGTTTTTGGTAATTTTTAACTACTTCATTTCCAATATTTCCACCTTATCTTCATAGTAGACTTTCTCTTTAGTATATGGGCATATCAGGTGCGAATCTACAATGGTGGCGAAACGGCGATCCCCCCCCCCCCCACAGCAGTGGGACTGAAGTGAATAAACTTTCTACAAACAAATTTTTAATTTAAATTTATTAACA
>JAUMHM010084677.1:0-12192 GCA_032362435.1 Melikaiella ostensackeni
GAAGATTTTTCAAGTTTTGTCGGCTGGATATCTAGGTCGTACCATTAGTTAAAGTCGAGGTATAGATTTCAAGAAATTTTGTATTTATTTTGTAAACTTCTCAGGTGATATATCCTCTTGAAGAAGTCAAAAATATCCTTGCGAGGACTCACCTGACGCAAAATTTCATAAGCTTTCCAACTATTAATTTGTTGAATCTCCATCTCTTTTTCTGATCGAGTTATAGTGGTTCAAAGTCAGCAGTGATTTTTGATAGTACTCGCGCTAGTCTTACCGAAAATTTCCGACTGTAGGGTAGTAGATCAAAAAGTCATTCAATCGGTTAAAAACTATATTACTAACCTAATTAAAAAACATAACATCAAAAAATTCACGTTACATTTTAAAGTTGACCGTAGCTAGTTGTCCATTAGATGAACAGACGCTGTGTTTATTAAGATGTTTATCACAAAATGGTTTTTATTCTTAGCTGTGAAAAAAAAATTTTCTCTAGCTCCGCTCGGATTCATACTCAGGTCTTTACATTTCTTTCATCCACTAAGCTATGAATGGGAACGAGATTCATTATTTTTAATTCAAAAAAAAGAAAATTAATTGTAACGTGAACGTTTCACCTTGATGTCGTTCAATTTCCACCGAGAAAATACTGGAAAAAATTTAATTTCTAAATGCTAATTATTGTTTAGGATTGGGAGTCTTCACCCGATCACTTGAAACAATATTCATTTTCAATCAACCTACCTGTGAGATTTAAAATTATAGACCCTTTTTGGATCTCTAATTGCAATATTTTGATGGAAATAAACTGTTCATTTAACTCTATAAATCCAATTTCTAGAAAACCTAACATAAAAGATTAAGTTTATTTTTTTCAGTAAAAATCTTTCTTGGTTTAGAGTACGAGAAATTTATTACTTCTCTAGTTATGTGAAGATTGTGAGTAATTAAGTTAAGTTGTAAGAGCTAGACTGTGAATTCAACAAACTTGTTTTCCTGTCTAATGTCACTTCCAGGAATGCGGATGGATGGCATGTATATGTATCTATGCGAATTTTGGACTCGGTCATTAAAACCTCGTTATCTGTCTTCTTGCAGTGTTATGCAAGCAGTGACAGATGGCGAATAGCGGATGGTGGAATTTATTTAATCCCAAGTCACCCCTAATTTCTACTAATATTTTATTAAACAGGGTGTCTACCTGGATTTAATCAGTGACCCGGATTTTTCTCTCGAATGTACTAGCATGGAAATTAAAAGTGGTTTCATATATTTTATTACTCTAATTCTGCACTGGAATAGTAAATTCGTGAAAAATCATAATTCTCACTTGAAATAGGGAATCTTCGAAAAGAATGACAATTATCCTGATTTCGAACAGGGCATTTTTTAAAAGAATTATAATTCTGAGCGGGGACAAAGGATTTCAGTAACAAAATTTTGTGTTTATGCTAGAGAATTTCCGTGAAGAATTATAATTTTCACTTCGGAACAGGAAAATTTAGTAAGGAATTATAACTTTGAGTTTAAGACAGGGAATTTTATGGAAGAAATATTATTTTAACAATAAGGACAAGTAATTCCCTTACAGAATTACCATTTTGACTTTTGAGCAGGGAATTTCGTTAAAAATTAATGTTTTTACTTTAGGACCGGAAGTTTTCTTAACGAATTATAATTTGACTTGAAACAGGGAATTTTCATTCAGAATTAATGTTTTTTAGAACCCGGAGTTTTCGTAAAGAATGAATTTGATTTGGAACAGGGAATTTTCGACATGGAACGGGCATTTTGGGAAAGAATTTAAATTCTGAAGTAAATTTGAAAAAATCCATGTTCCAAGTCCAAATTCGTCACAATTTGAAACCTCCCTCTTCCAAATTTTGGAAAAAAGAAGTTACTATATTTCTGAATTGTTTTAGAAAATTTTTCAAATAAATATGATTCTGACTTTGAAAGGAAAATTTTGGAAATTAATTTAGTTGTGACTATAATTTTCATTTTAGCTTCACTTTAGAACAGAAAATTTCGTTGAGAATTAATGTCTTTACTTTAGATCCGGGTGTTTTTGCAAAGAATTAAAATTTGACTTGGAACAGGGAATTTTCGATACGGAACGGGAATTTTGGAAAAGAATTTAAATTCTGATTTAGAAGAAGGGAATTTAAACAAATCCCTGTTCCAAGTCTGATTTCGTCACAATTTGTTTTTTCCCTCTTCCAAATTTTGGAGAAAGAAAGTTACTATATTTCTAAATTATAATGGAAAATTTTGCAAATAAATATAATTCTGACTTGGAACAGAAAATTTTCGAAATTAATTTCATTGTGACTTGGTATAGGGAATTTTCTAAAAGAATTAGAATTTTTAGTTTGGATGGGGAATAAATAAATGAAATGTTTTTAAAAATTTCGTAAAGAATGATAATTTTGACTATGGAACAGGGAATTTTTTGAAATAAATATAATTGTTACTTCAAATAGGGGATTTCAGTAAAGAAGTAAAATTTTGACAATTGCGACAGGGAATCCCCGTGAAGAATTATAATTTTACTTTTGAATATGGAATTTTGTAAAGAATTATAATTTTCACTTTGGGACAGGGATTTTTCTAAAAGAATTATAATTCTGAGATAGAACTAGGAATTTTCGTGAAGAGTTATAATTTTCACTGTATGTTAACTTTAGAACAGAAAAATTTCATTGAGAATTGATGTCTTAACTTTAGATCTGGAAGTTTTCGTAAAGAATTATAATTTGACTTGGAACAGGGAATTTTTCGACATGGAACGAGAATTTTGGAAAAGAATTTTAATTCTGATTCAGAAGAAGGAAATTAAAACAAATCCCTGTTCCAAGTCTGAATTCGGCACAATTTGAAACTTCCCTGTCGCGAATTTTGGGGAAAGGAAGTTACTGTATTCCTGAATTATAACAGAAAATTTTGGAAATTATTTTAGTTGTGACTTGGTATAGGTAATTTTTCAAAAGAATCATAGTTCTTTTTTTGGAAAGGGAATGAATTAATGAAAACAAAAAAAATCTCGTAAAGAATGATAATTTTGACTTTAGGACAGGGAATTTTCTAAAATAATTATAATTCTGAGATAGAACTGGGAATTTCCGTAAAGAGCTATAATTTTCACTTGAGCTTCACATTAGAACAGGAAATTTCGTTGAGAATTAATGTTTTTACTTAAGATCCGGGAGTTTTCGTAAAGAATTAAAATTTGACTTGGAACAGGAAATTTTCGATATGGAACGGGAATTTTGGAAAAGAATTTTTATTTTGATTTAGTAGAAGGGAATTTAAACAACCCCCTGTTTCAAGTCTGAATTCGTCACAATTTGAAACTTCCCTCTTCCGAATTTTGGAAAAAGGAAGTTACTATATTCCTGAATTATAATAAAAATTTTTGCAAATGAATATGATTCTGACTTGGAACAGAAAATTTTGGAAATTAATTTAGTTGTGACTTGGTATAGGTAATTTTCTAAAAGGATTATAATTCTTACTTTGGACGGGGAATGAACTAATGAAATATTTTTAAAAATCCCATGAAGAATTATAATTTTACTTTTGTATGGGGAATTTCGTAAAGAGCTATAATTTTAATCTTAGGTTCACTTCAGAACAGGAAAGTTCGTTGAGAATGAATGTTTTTACTTCAGATCCGGGAGTTTTCGTAAAGAATTATAATTTATCTTGGAACAGGGAATTTTTGACATGAAATGGGAGTTTTGGAAATGGATTTTAATTCTGATTTAGAAAGGAGAGAATTAAAACAAATCTCTGTTCTACATCAGAATTGGTCACAATTTAAAATTTTAAAACATCTCTCTTCCTAGTTTTGGAAAAAGGAAGTTACTATTCTCCTGAATTTTAATAGAAAATTTTGCAAATGTATATAATTCTGATTTGGAACAGAAAATTTTGGATATTAATTTAATTGTGACTTGGTATGGGTAATTTTCTAAAATAATTATAATTCTGAGTTTGGACGGGGAATAAATAAGCGAAATATAAAAAAAAAATTCCCGTAAAGAATGATAATTTTGAATTTGGAACAGGGAATTTTTTGAAACAAATGTATTATGACTTGGAACAGGGAATTCCCGTGAAGAATTATAATTTAGACGTTGAGACAGGGAATTTCCGTTTAGAATTATAATTTTCCGTAAGAACCCTTTCCATCTGAATCAGGGCTAAAGTTACGGAATTTTCCGTAAAACTAAGCCGGTCAAGTTTAGCGCTAAGACTAGAGTTACGGAAAATTCCAAAACTTTAGCCCTGAACGAGCTGGAAAGGTAACGGTAGACAGTTTTAAAGAATTATCATTCAGAATTTAGTACATGGTATTCTCGTAAAGTATTATTATTTGACTTTGAAAAGAGAATTTTTTACATGGAACGAGAATGTTGGAAAATAACTTTAATTCGTATTCAGAAGAAGATAATATAAAAAAATCCCTGTTGAAACTCAGAATTATAATTCTTTTTCAAAATCCAATATTCCAAGTCAGAAATCTTTGAAATCTCTTAAAATGTTCAGAAACCACTTGATACCTTTGAAAATCGTTTGAAATCATTCAAATCTTTTGAACTCTTTTGAATTCACCGGGAAAAATCAGCACTTTGACCGGGAGAAAACTGGGAATTGACCAGGAATTAAAAATCATCCGTCGGATAAATACCCTGTTAAATTTCGAACTTTGCTTATAGGTGAACATTTTTTTGAGTTTAATTTTCACTATAATTTAAAGCCTCATATGATTTATAAACTTGTTATAAAATCATTTTATCACATTCCTAACGCAATAAAATATATGAGAATGTGGTTGCTAACTATTATTAGTCACAAGGATACCGATAAAATGCAAAATGAATTGATATTATATGTAAAGAAGCATATAAAGATGTAAAATGAAGATTCAGACAAATAACACAGATATCAATCGCAAATATTTTTAACTTGTAATTTCAATGTCTTTCGTAGCAAGAGCTTATGAAATAAAGTAAAGTAAATGTTGTTGATAGAGACAATAAATTGGAGCATAGAAACTAAATTTCTGACTATTCTACTTTATACACTAATTTATTACATCTGTTTTATGAAGACCTGAGACCTGAGGCCGGCTTCAGTAAAATGGAGCCCCTAGGCTATTATACTCCCCACCCCCCGCTCTACAAAATTTTATTAAAAAACTGGAATTGTATTGTTTATTTAAAGAAAATGAACACAGAAGTTATTGAATTTGTTGAATTAAATTACACTTGTTCTCTTCAATTTTCCCTGATTCGCATTGCACTCATTTAACTAAACTCAAATTTTCCGGAAACCGCCTGCCTCAACTTCATGGCGCCCCACGGTGGGACGAAATGTCGAAATTTGTTTCAAAAGAGCCTGAAGCCCAGAATTCTTAATCAAGTTCGATCTTTTTTTTCTGAAATGCTTTTAATAAAATTCCAAAGAGAATTATAATAACTCATTTTTCAATTTCTTTTTTATTGTACTTCTGTGTTAACAAGTAATGTGACAATATGGTCATTTTTAACTTGTCAATCAACTTTTTTTTTATATTTCCGCAAATATACTAAATAAACTCGAAATCAGTCAAAATCAGTACAGTGGCATCTAAGATACAAAATTATTTTATGAAATATTTGAATTAATTTTTATAAACAAATTTCAAAGATGGTGATTCTACGATTCAAAATTTTTTTCAGTAAATCTACTTTGTGTTTCACCGTTAGTGGTGCACAATAAAAATTATTGTAACCAATCGACATTTTTTAATTCTATAGAGAAATTATGTCAACCAGAAAAAACGAATTTTTAATAAAAAGGTGAAGTTTTAACCAAACAGTTGCATTTTTAACCAAAACAGATGAAATTTCTGGAAATTGTGGAATTCCCAAGCCAAAAAGACGAATTTCCGACAAAAATGTTAATTTTTAACCAAATAGTTAAATTCTCTACCAAAATAGTTGATGAATTTTCAACAACAGAGTTGAATCCTCAACAAAAATAGATTAGTTTTTAACCAAAAAGTTCTATTTTTAATCAGAAAAGATGAAATTTCTACAAAATGAGGTGAACTTTCAACAAAACACTCGTAGTTTCATTTTCAACCAAAAGTGATTTTTGAGTCAAGAAAGAAAAAAATTGTTAAATTTTCAAGACATAATGACGAATTTACTGAAAAAAAGGTAATGTTCAGCAAGATAATTTAATCCTCTACCAAAATAGTTGATAGTTCAACCAGAAAAGATTTTAATTTTAAATCAGAAACAGTTTAATTCATCAAACAAAGACGAATTTTCAACAAAAAAGTTGAATCCTCAACCAAAAATGGAATAGTTAAACTATCAGCTAGAAAAATTAATTTTCAACAAATAAAAACTACTTTTCGACAAAATACTTCAATTTTCAACCAAAGAGATGAATTTTCAACTAAAATTATGAATCTTTGAAAAAAAAAATTAATTCTTAAAAAATTGGTGCAACTTTTAACCAAGTAGTTGAATTTTCTACAAAAAAAAATTAATTCTCAATGGAAACGGTTGAATGTATCCAAAAAAGAGGAATTTTTAACAAAATAATTGTATCCCCAATCTAAACAGATTGTAAATTTAAATATTTTGTTGAAAAATCGCTTTTTTGGGTAGAAAATTAATCTTTTGGTCGAAAATTGATCGTTTTGATTGAAAATATAACTACTTGGTTAAAAGTTCAACTACTTTCTTATAATTTTTTTTGTTAAACATAAATTATATAAGCTGAAAATTCATCTCTTTGGTTGAAAATTTTAATATTTTGTTGAAATCCGTTTTTTTTGTGTGGGGGGGGGGGGGGTATAAAATTAATATTCTTGCTTGAGAATTAATTTTTTGGGATGCAAACCCAACTACTTGTTTGAAATTTGAACTCTTCTGCTGAAAATTCACTTTTTTGCTGAAGATTCATCATTTTAGTTGAGAATTCATCTCTTTGGTTGAAAATTAAACTATTTTGTTAAAGCTTTGTTTTTTCTTGGTTGCAAATCTTTTTTTTCTAACAGAAAATTTAACTATTCCATTTTTTGTTAAATATTTATCCTTTTTTTTTTTTGAAAATTCATATATACCTGTATTGTTGAAAATTCGTTCATGAATTAATTTTTTACCTCAAATGCCACTGTACTGATTTTGAGTGACGTCGAGTTTATTACGATTGCTAGCAGAAAGATAAAAAATAAAGTTGTAAAAGTGAAATTTTTCAAAAATTTTATTCGTTAACACTGAAGTGTGTTAAAGAAAAAAATAGAAAATCGGCTTTTATTATTCTCTTTAAAACTTAATTAAGAGTATTTCCAAAGAAAAAAGATCGAAATCGATTAAAAATTCTGGGTTCTAGGCTCTTTTGAAACAAATTTTGACGTTTTGCCCCACTGTGCGCCCCTAGGCTATAGCCTACATTAGCCTATTGGTTAGGCCGGCCCTGAACTGTACAAACATCTCGAAAATCTATACTTTTGGAAAGACTTTTTTCTCGGTTGATTTAGAACCAATCTATTCAGATTATTCCATTTTTAAAAAAAGAAAAACGTAATAATCTAAATCAATAACACATTTCTAAAAAATTTCTAACTTCCTCAAATTTGTAAACTATATTTAAGTAAAATAAATATCTTTTGGTAAATTAAGTTAACCATTAACACCTCAATTAAAAGAAATCTTAAGTATTCATAGGCAGCCCTGCAGATTGGAACTAATTCCTGCCTAATGTCTCTCTTTTCAAATTTCTTAAAGATGGAAATGAAATATATTTTCTTATAAAAATTTTTTGTGTACCGAAAAAGAAACACCCAGAAAGTTCACAAATAAAAACTAGACTTTAAGACTAGCCGATTTTTCGGCTCATTAGAGACAAATGTACAATTAATGTTCAAACAAAAAAGAAAAAAGAATGAGAAAAAGAAAGAGTCAACCAAAACCAACCTCACACTCTTTCTTTTTTATACTACATATATTAATTAAGTTCAAATATTACCTGAAAGTATAAGTAAAACATTTTTTATTATCAAATGTTGTTTGTACAATCTTTCCATTTTCTTATTAAAATCAAAAGTCTCTAAGATCAATGTGAAATTCACTTTCTTATGAAGATTTGTTTTCTTTTTATTATTTTAAAATAGAAAACACTATAAAGTTATGTGTATCTGTGCATGGCAGCCTTTTTCAACCAAATTCAAAGAGATTTATTTAATTTATTGGTATTCTCATTGAAAAATTCTTTGTTATCTTTTTTTTGTTGAAGTCAAAACATATTTTTAATATGAAATATCTTTTTTGGAAAATACCCATGAAACTTTTTCTATTTTTAAAGAAATTTTGTATAAATATTGTTGGATTTTCTGTTCTCAGTAGAATAATTTAATGTATTTTTTATGACCGTAAAGTTCTGAACGTTCAAATGAACGATGAGAAAAAAATTAAAAAAACGAGACTTGTTTTTAAAAAAATATTCTCGGTAACTTAAAAATATATTATATGCAAGAAATACCCAAATTTTTTATTTATAGGTTAAGGAACAACCCTTCACATAATTTCCGTATGTGCAGGTGCAGATTGGATGAAAGTCACATTTATTTAGCGAAATTACTACTCCAACCGTTATGAATCATCGCTAGAACAATATTTGCGATGATACGAATTCTCCACTGCACCCTTAAAAACCACCCCCTATTTCAAATCACCAAAAAATGGAAAAAACAAAAAGCCCAGAAGTTTGTATTTTTTTGTTGATTTTTTACACCAAATAATTCTTATTCGTAATCCCCCGAAGAATGGTGTTGGTAAAAAAACCCCGCAGAACCTCTGAAAACCACCCCTTGTGATAAACAATTTATCACTAATCAGTAAATCGCCAAAAAAAGGTTAAGGTTTGTGAATTCTCCCTGATTTTATATCCCCAAAAATCTCTTCAGTAATAATCCCTCGAATAATAGTGAGGATAGAAAATTCCGCTAAACCCTTAAAAACCACCCCCTATTCAAAATGACCAAAAATACAACCAACAGACACCGTAGTTTCTAATTTTTTGCTGATTTTTGTTCCTCAAAAATTCTCCGTAGTAATCCTCCAAGAGTGATGGTGGGAAAATCTACAAACTTGATACTTTTTTGAACCTTTTTTTGTCGATTTACTGTTTTTTTATTAATTTTTTATCACTATGAGTGGTTTTTAGAGATTTCGCGGGATTTCTTATCTCCATCACTTTTAGGGGAATTGGCAAAGAGAATTTTCAAGGATAATAAATCAGCAAAAAATTAAAAACTACGGTGTCTGTTAATTGTTTTTTCAGTAATTTTCAACAGGGAGTGGTTTTCAGGGGTCTTCCAAAATTTCTCACCTCCACTATTATTCGGGGGTTTATTAAAGAGATTTTTTCAGGATATAAAATCAGAGAAAATTTACAAACTTTAACCCTTTTTTGGCAATTTACTGATTTTTGATAATTTACTGATTTTTGATAAATCGTTCATCTCTAGGGATGGTTTTTAGCGGTTTCGCGGAATTTCTCACCACCATCATTCTTCGGGGGATTAGTAAAGAGAATTTTTGAGGAAAATGAATCAGCAAAAAATTACAAACTACGGTGTCTTTTGATTGTTTTTTTTCTTGTAATTTTCAATAGGGGGTGGTTTTTGAGGGTTTTGCAGAATTTCTTACCTCCGCTATAATTCGGGGGATCATTAACGAGATTTTTTCAGGATATAAAATCAGGGAAAATTTACAAACGTTAAAGTTTTTTGGGTGATTTACTGATTTTTTTGTGAATCGTTTATCGCTATGGGTGGTTTTTAGAGATTTCGCGGAGTTTTTTATCATCATCATTCTTCGGGGGATTACGAATGAGAATTTTTCGGTGCAAAAAATCACCAAAAAGTTACAAACTTCTGGGCCTTTGGTTTTTTTTCTCGATTTTATGGTAATTTGCAGTAGGAGGTGGTTTTTAGGGGTGCGGTCGGGAATGCGTATCATCGCGAATGTTGTTCTGGCGATGATTTATAACGGTTGGAGTTATAATTTTGCTAAATAAATGTGAACTTTGTTAACTCTGCAGCTGTACATACAGAAATTATGTTAAGGGTTGTTCCCTATCCCCTTTAAACTGAAAATTTGGGTATTTTTTACGTATAATGTATTTTTAAGTCACCGAAAACATTTTTGGTCAAACAAATTTCGTTTTATAAATTTTTTGTTCACCGTTGATTTGAACGTCCAGAACTTTATGGTCATATATTTCTGTAGATTTGAATTTTATATTATTTTATATTTTATTATGACATATGTCCAGACTGTCCAGAGGCCAGGGCATATTTTAAAACAAATTTAGGGTCAATGCGGGTGTGATACAAAATTACGGATAAAATGTGAAACGTGTAAAAAAATACTAAAATTAAAACTTTACAAGATTTTACTTTCATCACTGCTAATGTATAAACATCCACTAATTCTTATAATGTATCTTTGCTTTCAGTTTTTTGTAATGCATGAGAATATTAATGAAAATGAAAATAAAAAATTCATTCTGGTTTGAAGGTTTCAATGATATTGAAAAAATTCTACACTGAAACCTCCATTCAACGGCGGCCTAGGGTATTACTTGCGACGGCCGTGAAGTTCTTCCAAGAATTTCTATGGCGTAAACAGTCAGGGCCGTATGAATCATTTCCAGCAGGAATACATAATATTAATGAAGTGTATTTTGTACAAATGTTGATTTTTGTTATCATAAAGGATGGTTATCATCAACTTTGTAAGTTTTTAAATACTTTTGGACTTTTAGTTTTGACGGTAGTGATATTTTATTTTTAGCCCTGCTGATTTTTTTATTCAAAGCCCAAACTTTGCGTTGAAGTTTTTTATTTTTCTCTTCCAAATCTGCAATATCAGACTTTGCTTTCTGCATACCTCTGACCGTCTTACTCCGACGACGCTAAACTTCTTTTCGACCTATTTTTTTTTGTCTGCTAATATCCGCCTTAATTTTCAAATCATCTTCTTGCTTCTGTGAATTGACAATTTGATCCTGTGAAGAATTTTCTGAATCCATCGTAGATGGAGCTTCAATAGCTATCAAAACTTCTTCATCAATTGAAGCTTGAGAATCAACATTTTCTTTATCTCTCTTCTCTTTACAAAGTCAATCATTTTCTCTTGATTTCATCCTTCGAGCCATTTCTTCTTTTTCACCAAGGTCCTTCATCAATAGAATTTTCTAATCTGTTTTGGCCTTCTCATATCTATTTCAAATTTGGAAGCTTTTATTAATTAGTGTCAGATTGATAATTTTTTTCTTTCCTTTTCTCAGACCTGAATAATAACTTATGAGAGTGGAAAAACTTCAGTTTTAATAAAAGGGTTAAAAATGAATTCCTATTATTGAGACAGATTTCTGAAAAATTAAGAATTTTCTAATGAATACAACATTTTACTATGAATTATCATTTGTAAATTTTCCTGATTGCTTAACATAATTTTTTACTTAAGATTGATTTTTAACATTTACTAACATTTTAATACAAATGTTAGTATTATTAAATACAAAATATCACTCATTTTTGAAATTGATAAAACTATTTGGAAAACATTTTTTTTGCAATTATCAATAAGATATTCATCATCGATTTTAAATTGAAAGTTATGTTTTTCGAAGAAAAAACTAAAAAGCTTTACCTGAAATGTCGCATCACTTGAGCTTAAGCTTCTTCAATTTTCTCAATTTTTTTTTTCTTTAATTTGTTTTGGGATTTTCTTCAATTTGTCTCCGTCTTTCTCTTGCAGCCTCAGCTTTTCTTGCTTTTTTCAATTGTTGCTGTTCTTTCACAAATTGTGGCGGATCCGATGCTTTCTTGTTAAGATTATTGGTCATTTTTTCATTCAATTTCCTAATCAAAGCATAAAACTATATTTATCAAAATTAAACAAACCTTAAATTATCACTTCGGAATCTCCAAGAAATCACACTTACAATCAGAGCTTTTAATTGTTGATTGCGAGTAAAAGAATAAAATTTTATAATTCTGAAGGGTCAGAAGAAATCAGCATTTACAATCACAGCTTTTAATTCATGATTGCGAGTAAAAGAATAAAATTTTATAATTATAAAGCTTCCAAAGAGTCTGCAATTTCAGAAACTCTACATCGT
>JAUMHM010084678.1:0-12191 GCA_032362435.1 Melikaiella ostensackeni
TGTTCAGCCATATATTCTCTGCGTAAAAGGGGAAGAAAAAGAAAGATTTTTCATCTGAATGGATAATCACTACATTCAAATGACCGACAACGAAAGCCCTATATTTGCATTTAATTTATTGTTTATTTTGTTGTTATTGTAAATTATGTTCGAAATTTCTTAGAGTTCGTAGCGAGTTCGATCTATAAAACGATCTCAAATTCATTTAAAAAACTATGTAATTGTATTAATTACATCAAAGAATATCCTACTGTTTTCCGAATCCTGTTCTTAATTTGAATGTTTATGAAAGCAGACCAGATGTATGCGAAACATAACCTCTTAAAATTAACCGATTTCATCACTTGAAATCTTACTGTTCAATCAGTAGTTCCACGGCCGGGCTCCATTTTTCCGGACAACTGAATGAATCAGTAATTTTTATTTCACTATTTAAATCAGTACATTTTTACTAATTATCAGTAGCTCAGTTCTAGCTACGGCAATTTGTAGAATTTAACAGATAATCAGTTATATTTCACTAATTCGAATTCAGAGAGTATTGATCCTTTTTAGGTTTTCGTAGCCCCGGGCAGAAACCCTTATTGTTTCGGGCATGTGTCCTTCCGTCGTATAAAAAGGGGAAGTTGGAGGGGGCGAAGGGAAGTCAGAGGGGTGAGGGGAGAATAAGGGGAGGGAAGATAATGGGAAGTAAGAAAAAGTGAGGGGGAGTGATGGGAAATGAGGGAAAAGGAGATGAAGGAAAATAGTAAAAAGTAAGGGGAAATGCGGGGAGGGGGAGATTTGAACGACTTAATAGGCTACGAAACGCTTTTTTGTAGGGGCCAGCCGCCTACTTTTACTAATTTTTTTCTCTCATAATGGTCTTTTGATAACTGCAGTATATTTCCAACTTACAGAGTCACGAGCTGATATTTACCAGTCGCAAGTACGAGAAATTGAAATTCAGTTTTCTCGTTTTGTGGAAAATTCGCCTCTCGTTTAATGCCGAAAGTTGAAAGGTAGAGCGGATTAAAGCTGCCGGTGACGAGGATGAGAATTAAATAGACTTGCGGTTAAACTCATGAAGCGGGAATATTTGAAGTATATTTTTCCAGTAAGCAGTTTGTGCGGTTTGGAGACTAATTTACTAGCCGAAAGTAGAGCATTAAAAAAATTTCCACTCAAGCTTTTTTCACCAACTTACGCCCACCAAGGGCCTAATATTTTTCTGACACTACAAATTTTGATGTTTCATTAGTTCACACATAAAACAAATAAATTTCTGTTAAAAATTTGATGAAATTATTAAAGGTATTTTTAAAAATTAAAAATTTACCGTCGGGGCAACTACACGGGGCCCGCGAGGGCAACCACGAGGGAAGCCCATGTTGTATACTCATGGATTAGCATGTCGATTCCATGAGGGGCCAAGCCTGGATTGCCGTCATGGGCCCCTCATGGCCTGAGGACCATCCATGAGACCATCCACTCTGTTTTTCCACACGGCAATGGAAAATTTTATTTGAAATTGAGTACTTCAATGGAATCAGGAAAGTTAAGCTTATTGAAATCAGAGGCAACATTGAAATGTGAATTCCTGAATTTATCCAAGTGGATTAATTCATTGATTTTGAAACTTTAGTGGTTTAATGTTTGAGTATTATGCAAACTGTTTCCAAACAAAACTCACGGAGATATTTGATTGGAGCTTATCCCAGCCGTACATTTCCTACAGGATATCAAACTATAGGTATGTGGACTGACGTTATTTACCAAGAAACTTTGTAAAATATACATACTCAAGTTCATCGTGTAACGAACCAATCAGTATCTCAAACAAACGAGGACTCCAGATTAACGACGATTATTTCCCTTGCCTCTGAAATTGTCCTTCCTATATTTCTATAAGCTTCAAAAAAATACATCCAGGGCGACTACACAAACTTCAAACAAAACTTTCAGGCTATTTCCCGGTTTTCGCGGTCAAAAATACTACTACACTAATAATAATACTAATAATACTAATAATACAACACTTTTCCCCGCTGATTTTTAAGCGATAATAATTAATATTATTATGCAATACTAATTGCTTTATTATATGAATTTGGAAAAAAAAACATTTCTGAACTCTAAAGTAAAATTTGTAGCGTAAATTATTGTAAATGTGATTTCAGACTTCACAGCCTAAGATTCTCTCAAAACAGAGGAAATAGGGGAATAACAAGGCATTAAACTCTTTTAAATCACATTATTATAGTAACCATATTCCTAAGATTTCAAGTCGAAATATATTGCATTTTCAACAAAATAGTTGAACTTTCAACCCAAAAATACGAGTTTTCAATAGAAAAATTGAGTTTTCTAGCTGAAAAGTTCAATGTTTCAGACAACATTTGACTTTAAAAACAGGAAAGAATTATTTACAACAAAAAAGTTTATTTACAACCAACAAAGATGAATTTTTAACCAAACAATTGCTTTTACAATCAAATAGTTAAACTATCAAGGAAAAGAGACAACTTTTCAACAAAAAAGTTCAATTTTTAACCAAATAGTTAAATTTTCAACCTACGAAGATGAATCATCAACCAAGTGATCGAATTTCCGAAAAAAATGGATTAAACTTCAAACAAAAACAGTTTCATTTTCAACCAAAAAGTTGAATTTTCAATCAAAAGAGATGAACTTTCCACCAAAAAAGATGAATTTTCTACAAGAAGATGAATTTTTGATCCAAAGGACGAATTTTCTATCTTAAAAGACGAATGTTCAACAGAACAGGTGAATTTTCGACCAAAAAAAGATGATTCTTTAACAAAATAGTAGAATTTTCGACAGAATAAATAAATTTTCAACCAAATAGTAGAATTTTAAACCGAAGCAGATTAATTCTAAACCAAAAATATAATAGTAGATTTTTCAATGGAAATGAATGAACTTTTGATCAAAAAAGACGAATTTTCTACCAAATGATGAGTTTTCAAGCCAAAAGGACCAATTTTCTATCCAAAAAGACGAATGTTCAACAAAACAGTTGGAATTTCGACCAAAAGACATGCATTCGGAAACAAAATTATAATAGTAGACTTTTTAATTTAAAAAAATTAACTTTGATCCATGAAAGATGAATTTTCAACCAAAAAAGATGATTTTTTAATAAAATAGTTGAATTTTTGACAAAATAATTCACTTTTCAACCAAATAGTAGAATTTTTTACCGAAAGAGATGATATTCTGGACCAAAAATATCGTAGAAGACTTTTTAATTAAAAAGAATCAACTTTCAACCATAAAAGATAGATTTTCAACCAAAAAAGATGACTTTTCTACCAAAAGATGAATTTTTAATGCAGAAGGACGAATTTTCTACCTAAAAAGACGAATCTTCAACAAAAAAGTTGAATTTTCGACTAAAGAAGATGACTTCTTAACAAATTAGTTGAATTTTCCACAAAATAATTCAATATTAAACTAACAGTACAATTTTTGACCAAAGGAGATTAATTCTACATCAAGAATATAATAGCAGACCTTTCAAATAAAAAGAACTGACTTTAATCCATGAAAGATGAATTTTCAACCAAGAAAATATGAATTTTCTACCAAAAGATGAATTTTTAATACAAAAGGACGAATTGTCTACCTAAAAAGACGAATGTTTAACAAAAAAGTTGATTTTTTGAAAAAAGAAGATGACTTTTCAACAAAATAGTTGAATCCTCAACAAAATAATTAAATTTTCAACCAAATAGTAGAATTTTTAGCCAAAAGAGATGAATTCTGAACTGAAAATATAATAGTTAGACTTTTTAAATAAAAAGAATAACCTCTCAACTTTCAACAAAATAATTAAATTCCAACCAAATGGTAGAATTTTTAAGCAAAAGATTAATTCTGAATATAAAATTTTAAAAATTTAATTTAAAAATATAAGAGTAGACTTTTCAATGAAAAAAAATTCGCTTTTAACCAAAAAAGATGATTTTTCAACCAACAGATGAATTTTCAATCTAAAAGGAACAATTTTCCACTCAAAAAGACGAATGTTCAACGAAACAGTTGAATTTTGGAGCAAAAGAGATGAATTCTAAACCAAAAATATAAAAGTATACTTTTCAATTAAAAAGTGTTAACTTTCAACCAAAAATAGTTGGATTTTGTTTTTGTATTCTATTTTTTCAGTTCTCATTTAAGCGAAAAAACGAGAAAAGGGAAAAAAGGGGAATTTCTTCGAAAACCGGAGGAAAAAGAGGGATTCTTTGAAAAAAGGGGAAAAGAGGGGAATAGGGGAAAGAGTGTGAAGTCTGTGATTTAATAAACAGCAGTGAAAATTCTGCGCAAGGAAGCAACTGATGTTATTTCAGTATATAAATTGTGACGTTACGCGAGAAAAAGATCTATTTTAACAAGCGTAGTTTAGGAAAAATTCGCGTTTTCGTGACCCAGGATCTAAAGTATTGATTTTTGATTTTCGATGGGAAATTATACTTCAATCTGCGCTCTATTTGGTAACATACTTTTATGTCTCCGAAATGACCGGAAGTGGGTAAATTTTATATTTGAAGACAAAATATATAACACGTGAGCTTACAGCAGGGTCAGAATTCGTGAAATCAGCACGAAAAAATGGCCATCCTCATTTTTAATCAAAATGTTGAAAAAACGGTTCTATTTGACCATAAAAATTACTCGACCAAATCGGAATTTTTTTTTTAGCAAAGTTATTGTTGAATGGAAATTTCGGTAACTTTCTAAACTAAAACTTGTTATTCTTGAACCGATTAATCGATTTTGATGAAACTTTGGCATGTCGAATAGAATGAAATAGACTTCGGAAAATTGTACTAGAATTTCCAAAAAATTCATTTTTCCATAATTTTCAATGAAATTATTTATAAACAATTGATTTTCTGTACATATTTTAGTGATAATGGCGTATTTTCCCTTAACTCGTATGACACATCCGCGATAGTGTAATTATGGAATTTCCCATTTCGGATTTTCGACTGATTTCGTCAGTTTTTTAACCAGTTGATTGTTGTTGTTCAATCAATGCAGAAGTGAATTATCTTGTCTTTCAAGTGAAATATCTATCGATATGTCACCTCCTAGTGCATATTGTAGTCCATTGAATAAAGATAAACATAATAGTGTTTGTAAGGGGATCACAAAAGTTACTGAAAAGTGGAACAGTGTTTATTCAAATTTAACTGGGCAATATGTATGCGAAACATGTAAAATAAATATCAAGAAGCAAAGTGGTGCTGTTCCATTGCCAAAGCTATCCGAAAAATCTGTTTCTGCTCCCGAACATGGTTCTGACGAGGAAAACAGTCACAATAGTGGCTCCAATTATTCAGATTTTGAAGGTAAAATTAACTTTTTTTAGTCATTCCTTTCATCATTCATCCATACATATTACATCATTCATCCATACATGTGATCACGAAATCATTTAACCTTGTTTTTAGAGGAATTTCACATAAGTAAAAGTGATTCAATGGGAAGAAAAAAATCAGTTTCAATCAGTTCAATTTTACAAATTTATTACACTACAAAGCTGATTTTGATGTAGAAACTGAATGGCATTTTTTTGCGACCTCACACGGAAAAGGTGCCTGTGATGGAGTAGGAGGAACCGTGAAAAGATTGGCATCACGTGCGAGTCTGCAAAGGCCTGTCAATAATCAAATAACCACACCTGATCAATTATTCCAGTGGGCAGAACAATATTTCGATAACATCGTTTTCGAATTTTGTTCCAAACCCTGAAACGAAAAACAAGCAAAACCACTGTAAAAACGTTTTGAAAAAGCTAAAACGGTGAAAGGAACGCGACTGTATCATTCTTTCAAACCTATTGATTGTAAAAGTATTAAACGTAGAGAAACGTCGGATTCAGGGAATTTCGTTGGCCATGAGTTATTGTAATTGTTTTTTAACTATGATGTACATAACCGTTTTAAAAAACTTTTAAGTAATAAGACTTATCTTGCTTTTAAAAGAGTAAACAGTTAATTTTTTCTATTTCATCATCTTCGGATAAAGTAAGAAAGGTCATAATAAACGCGCTCTCGAAAAAAGTGTGTGCCGTGAGATGGTGAGCGCGCTGGTTTACCACGCAGCGCAGCATTATTTCGATCATAATTACCAAAGTAATCTTGGCTCGGATTTTTTCTCGACGGATTCAGATTCCTTTGAGTTTTGTTGTCAAGTGACATTTTTTCAGATTTTAAAAAGGTCCAGAGCACAACAAAAAATCAATTGTTTGTAAATAATTTAATTAAAAATTATGGAAAAATTAATTTCTTAGAAGTTCTAGTACAATTTTCTGAAGCCTATTTCATTCTATTCAACATGCCAAAGTTTCATCAAAATTGAATAATCTGTTCAAAAATAACAAGTTTAGTTTCAAAAGTTATCTTTGATAAAAAAAGAGGATAGCCATTTTTTTCGTCCTGATTTTACGAATTCTGACCTATTATAGTTTTCACTAAAATTGATGAAAATAGAGGGTAAAATGATTTTATGATGGATGTTTTTCGAAGACGGGTGAAAAGTATTAAAGAATTTATTCAATTAGTAAAAACTGAGATTGTATGAATTACAGAGGGTTCTATTGATAAAATGCAAGATTCATGCGTTTATCCAAAAAACATATTTCATATTAACAAGAAAATATATTTTGACTTTAACAAAAAAAAAACAAAGTAAACTGCAGCCTGCTTTTTGAGTTCAAAAAGAACATACACGTGCTTTTTAAAGATCAATTAGTGATATTCAGTATTTTTTTAGATACCATGCTTCGAACGGTATACGTGGCTCATCGTCTTTAGGTGCGACTATTTCGTAATTTATTCAGTAAAAACCCAAATACTGTCGAAATAATTACGGACATATTGCAAGCGTTCGGTACTTGCCGTCTTAGGGGTATTTGATTGTCTTTCCGAAATGAAATACACTGAAAGTCTCATATAAGTCCGACTTTGGTTCTTGCCTAAAATGGCCTTGGACATATAGTAGACCGACTCCAGTGTCAACAATCAGGTTTGTATGAACCATTTCTATGTGATTTTCGTTCGCAGTAAAAAGTATTAAATAAATTTCTTCAAATGTTTCTTTGTCTTGAAGGATAAACGCTGCCTCTTGTTTTCCTGCGACCTTTTCGTAACACATAACGTAATCACTGAAAGCGAATGAAGCGAAGTACGGACCGTGCGAACTGTCGAAATTTTGCGCTTGCGTGGCACCACCCGCATTGTTAGTGCGGTACTGGACAAGTTCGCTGGCTATAGAGTTTCCGCTCTCTGTACACCTTCCCCCTCTGATCAACGAACGAAATTCTCGGAATAACATATTGCGGACTGACTTACTAGGGACTTTCAGTTTATCTACAACAGTTTTTTATCGATCTAATTTTTGTCGTATATTTGAACAATGATAAACCAAAAATTTGGAAAAAGTAAAACTGCAGTCTGCTTTTTAAGTCCAAGGAGAACATAAACATGCTTCCATAAGATCAGTGAAATGATATTTAGTATTTTCTTAGATACCATGCTTCGAACAGGATATGTGGCTCATCGACTTCAGGCGCGACTCTTTCGTAATTTATTCAACAAAAACTCAAATACTGTTGAAGTCATTATATACATATTGCAAATCTTCGGTACTTGTGCCTTAAGGATACTTTATCCTCTCTCCGAAATGAAATATCTGCAAAAGATAAAATATCTACAACATATTACAAATCTTCGGTCCTGGTGCCTCTGGAATATTTCATCTTCTTTCCGAAATGAAGTATCTGCAACAGTTTTTTTATCAATATAATGTTTGTGATATATTTAAACAATAACAGATCCAAAATCGCAACGTTTTACTCTATAACATTATGCAATAGATATAGTTTGTAAAGATGTGCAATTTTTATAATATTTTCATTGAAAATGAGTATTAGAAAATATTTAAATTGACGCGCCACGCTCTAGTTGTCAAAAAAGCGTGAGGTTGCTTAATGTTAGTGCATTATCGTAGTGGTTCTGTCACTTAAGAAAGAACATTCTGTAATGTACAAATCAGTTTAATGAAAGGTGAGTTGATAAATTTATAGTAAACACATTGGCGAATGTCGTGAAATACATAAAAACTTCGATAAGTTGTGAAAAATACGTGAAAAGTTAGAATGCGATTAATTATTTCAGAATTTGAAGGTGGACCTATTAAGGACAATGATGTATAATAAATTGTTCATAAAACATAATTTTACATTATTATAGACTTCTAGACCTAAAGCCTTTTTTTATGCCGATGTAAATTTTGTCACTTGAAAATGTTGTAAACGATCCTGCTTTTGAGGTTAAATTGCTTTTGCCTCGGAGTGTGATAGTTTTGTCAAATTTCAAAGTCAATGTCATGTGTTTGTGTGATAAAATTGAATTTCTAAGTCCCTTATATATAAAATTATTATATTTTATTCATATTTTTTGACTCCTTGCAATATGTTGTCATATTCTTTAATATTTATGTATTCATTATCTTGTGCTGTTGATCGTTGCCTTTTTGTGGAATTGGTGTATGCGTCTGAAAATGTTTAGAATCAATATATATCTTCTTCATTGCCAAATTTACTAGATGGTAAAAATTCGAAAGCAGCCGTTTATATTTTATAAACATTTACAGTTTGTCCCTTCAGTGAATCATTAACTCCGTGATTCAATGTGATTATTATACTTATGTAAATTATCATTAAGGTCTAATATATTCCATTTAAAAATATATATTCCAATTTTTTCCCCTCTGTGTTTTACACATTTTACAGTTTACTGATGATTGTTTTTACATAGTACATTTTTATTTTTTCACCTTTGATAGTTATTACATTTAAATCGGTTCTGAAAATCAAGAAGGAGAAGGATGAATGAAAAATACAGTTTTTACAAAAATATGTTATAGAAAATGACCCAAAATTTATGTATCATAAGATTCATCTTAATTTCAATGCGATTTTCATATGGAAACTCTCGTAACAAAATTTTTTACTTCTTCAAAAATTGCTGAGAAAACTTCTTTTCAGTTGCCTTTAATAAATTCGATAAATAGGCGATTAAAATTTCAAACGCATTGTGATTTGCTTGAAAAATGATCAAACTTTACTTATATAAAGATATTTGACATTATATAATTCGTTAAATCTTTTTAATCTCGTTTATTCTATGGTGAAAATCGCAGATTGCACTTAATACGGTCCTTTACCTTGATAAATCAAAAATTTGGGGAAAGTAAAACTGCCGTCTGCTTTTTGAGTTCAAGAAGAACATACACGTGCTTTTTAAAGATCAATGAATGATATTCAGTATTTTTTTAGATACCATGCTTCGAACGGGATACGTGGCTCATCGTCTTTCGGCACGACTATTTTGTAATTTATCTAACAAAAACCCAAATACTGTTGAAGTAATTATAGACATATTGCAAATCCTCGGTACTTCTGTGCCTTGGGGATACTTTATCGTCTTTCCGAAATGAAATATCTTCAACAGTTTTTTATCAATCTAATGTCTGTCGTATATCTAAACAATAATAGATCAAAAAATTGGGGAAAGTAAGACTGCTGTCTGCTTTTTGAGTTCAAATAAACATACATGTGCTTTTTAAAAATCTATGAGTGATATTCAGTATTTTTTTAGATACCATGCTTCGAACGGGACACGTGGCTCATCGTCTTTTGGCACGACTATTTTTTAATTTATTTAACAAAAACCCAAATACTGTTGAAGTAATTATAGACATATTGCAAATCCTCGGTACTTCTGTGCATTGGGGATACTTTATCGTGTTTCCGAAATGAAATATCTTCAACAGTTTTTTATCAATCTAATGTTTGTCGTATATCTAAACAATAATAGATCCAAAATTTGGGGAAAGTAAAACTGCAGTCTGCTTTTTGAAGTCAAGGCAAACATACACGTGCTTCTTAAGATCACTGAATGATATTTAATATTCTTTCAGATATCATGCTTTGAACGGGATACGAGGCTCATCTTTTCAGACGCGACTCTTGCGTAATTCATTCAACACAAACCAAGATCCTGTTGGATTAATTTCAGACATACTATATTGCAAATGTTCGGTACTTCATCGTCTTTCCGAAATTAAACATTTGCGTGTTTACTAAATGTTTGTGATATATTTAATTCGTAATAAATAAACTAAAATTCAAAAAGTAAAAACTGTATCGTCGTTTACCGTATAATCTGTATATACCACATTTTCTCATAAAGAAGACAGTGGCTTTACATATTTCGTGGAAAACCCCCAACAAATCAAAATACACTAGGATTTCGGCCAACGTCTTTCATAATTTTGGTAGTAAGAACTATGAGCCTTATTTAATAATGATTATTGACTAATTTCGAGTTTACTGAGGCTGATTAAATCTTTCAAGAAAATCGTGTATTATTTAACTATTCTACTGCTGCTGTCGTTCAAGGTGGGCATTTGGGCGAGTTGAAAATGAAAAATTCTGGATTTCGAAATCGCTACAACGCGAAAAAGTAACGTATTGAGATCCTCGAAAGATTTTATTAATTTCCGAATCGATTAACATGCAGAATCTTTACAGGTACTTGAAAATATTCTAGTGACAAAAATGAAGTAAAAAAGATCACCTAGACCCAGGAATCGAAATTGGAAATAAAGAAAACTAAAAAAAAATGTATTGGGTATTTACTGAAATTATCTTTATAACTCATGGTTCAAACATTCATCTGAGCATGTGTGGTATTTAATAGCATTATTTTCGATTATTTCGCTAAAGTATTCCTATGCTAAAAGAAAACTCACACATGCTCAGAAAAATGTTTGAAGCACAAATTATAAAGATAGTTTTATTGAGTACCAAAATCAATATTTTAAAAATTCGCTGTAATTTCAATTTTGATTCCTGGGTCTTGGCGGTTTATTCCCTAATGCATTTTGGTTACTGGAAAGTTTGCAAGTACCCGAAAAAGTTATTCTTCTATTAACACAGGTGTTAAAAATTTTTCCGAAAACAGGGGTGAATCAAATAGGAATCATCTCTTGGAAAATGATTTATTAAAATGCGCCAAGAATTGGAAAGACTTCTTTGACCTCCAGGTACATTAAAAAAACTGAAACTCAAACAATTTTAAGAACTCTGCAAACACGAAAATTTGTTGACATTTTTATTTAGCGCGGGTAGCCAAACTGCATGTCTATCGACTCCAAATTAATTATTCTTTTTTAGGATTTTAAAACGCTACTTTTTCGCGTCGTAGCAATTTCGAATTCCTGAATTTCTTATTTTTGACCCAACCTAGTGAGCATGGCCGAACAAGGGGGACGGCTGCATTTTGGTAAGGGTACACGCTTCTGTGTTTACGGACTACACAGTAAAAGAAAAGGATTACTTTTTTTGCAGAGCATTTTGATCCAGCGATCATTTGACTCTCGAGATCACAATGATCTGTTCAATCGGATCATTTTGATCTGCAATCAGGGTCATCTGTCAGCATAAGCAAAATGGCCGCCAGTTCTTGATGCGAATGTAATAACCTAAATATTTTGCCTCAACGAGTGCAAGTGACAATTAAACTTGACAGAAGATATATTTCGTTATCAAGTTTTGTTATTTTTTAACTTTTCAAGTACATTGCACAATCAGAAATCATAAAAAGCTCGCATATGAGCTAAAGTACTTCAAGAACGTCGGCCATCTTGGCTCGGCTTGATTAGACATGAACCTGAATTAAATCATTATGACCTCAAAAATCGATCATTCATTCTGGACGATTAAAATGCTCTTGATTTCGGTATCATTTTTGTTGCATATCAAAATGATATTGATTCCTGTATCATTTTGCACATTATTTTTTACTGTGTACTTACAGGAGACAGGTAAACTGATCACCTTCATGAAAAGATGTTGACATTGAGTAGAAACCCCCAAACTGAAAACTCAAGCTGTCCATAACAATGGTATTAACATTTTTTTTCTGTTCGAAGTCTCTCGGTAGCAGTGGAATATATTTTAAAAAGGTTATTGCATTACTGCCGTTTGGAGTTTTCCTGGTCGACCCTTTTTTCAGCCAACTGACAATGACGCAGGCATCAAAATTGCAGTGGACCCATAAGAGCCAGCAGAGGGAACGAACTTGTTTCTTTGATAGTACATTTGTCTCCAATGAGCC
>JAUMHM010084679.1:0-12190 GCA_032362435.1 Melikaiella ostensackeni
GATCTGGCCACTTTGCATTGAAGAAATCAATGTTTTACATAAAATTGCCGAATCGCCACCTTTTTTTGAGGTTCGGGACGGGGCGTGACGTCATAGAATCACAACGTCTCCGGATTCGTACTCAGCGACCTCGAAAAAATAAAATATGAACACTTTTCATAGACGGGAATCATGTTTCACCTAAAATCAGCGATTTTCCATGTTTTTTGAGGTTAGGGAGGAAATGTGACGCGATGGAGCCAAACCGGCTTCGGATTCGGATTGAGAGACCTCTAAAACGCAGGGTAAGTTTATTCTGGTTTCTGGGGCTGACAACTTTTTTTTGTAGAGCTGTGTTATTAATTGTAACTGATTGTTACTATTCATTAGAAATTAATTCTAATTATTACTCATTATTTTAAATTATAACTTACCATATATTTTTCACATAGTCTATAATTTTCATTAATGTGAGAAGTTAAATAAATATACTGATTTTCGGTTAAAATTTTTATTTGATTTTTATAGATTTGAAGGGTGGGTATGCATATGGAGTAGAGCGCCAAATCTGAATCGGATTTATTTGGTTGAAAAATTGAAACGCTTTGAATACACACTACTGCCAGAGGAATTTTTTGGGGTTGCGTTGTTTAAAATGTAAAAAAAAATTCCTTCATTATCCTGAATTAATCACTTTCTTAAGATAATAATATAATACAATGTAACATAGGATAGGATAGTCAACTCATGATTTATAATTTCAAAAGGAGACAACTTCACAAGTGAACAAAATATAGGAAGAAGTAATAATTACAATAATTAGAGTCATCCAAAGTTGGCGGAGTTGCTCTTTCTAACCTCAAAGCAAGATCTACAATTTTAATTTTCTCGAAACTGGATAATTATTTTTAATTACTCTCTCGTTCCCTGCATTCAGTACCAAATAATGTACAAATTGATTTCTCATTTTCATAAAATATATATTTACTATCATCATTTAGATTTAGGATATCAGTTTTCCACAATTTCGGAGTGATAACTCCATTTTTAATTTTCTCGAAACAGAATGACTTTTTTTAAGCAAATATTTTTAGTTCAATTCGTCCATTCATTAGTTATACTTCAAATTTTTATTTTCTTCAAAACTGCCAATTTACTTCGCAGTTAATGTTAAAAGTGGATACGGACGTGAAACCGAAACCTGAAACATCATCTGCTTCATGAATTTTCTCGGAACTGGATAGCCTTTTGTAAGCAAGCTTTTTTACTTTAATAGAGCATCAAAATAACTCAAAAGTATTTCCTTCTGTTTCTTATTGGTCCTGCTGGATATAAAACATGCTTTTCGTCTTTCCTGAAATAGCGGAAAATGGCGGTTGACTCCTTATGCATTTTCACTCTTCATTCACATCTCTTCATTGCTTAAATTATTTCAAGTGGAATTTTAACTCGATCTGACGGTTAAAAGGTAAAATCCCAATTTCTTCTTCCGACAGTCGAGTAATTTTTCCATTGTACAAGTAAACTTGAACCGGATTGCGGCCATGTAATACTGTTTGATATAGATACAACAAAACACCATAAGAATTTAATATTCCAACGATGAACTTATACCGTGATACCAGTGCCCTAGCAGGTAGGCTTATCTTGAAAACTGGACTCTCTCCATCTCCATATCCTATACGACGAAGGTCATCAGTATTCCCATTTTCAATCCGATAACCAGGAGGAATAGGATATAAGTGAACAGGAGTTAAAGGAGGAGGAGGAGGAGAAGGTGGTGGTGATGGTGGTGGCGGTGGAGGAGGTGGAGGCAACCGTGGAACACGGGGCTGATATCGGAAAACACGGGCTGAACTTGATTCTGCGAGGAGAAAAACAGATATGGATCAATTTCAATACTTATACTATTTTTAACATTCTTATCATTTATGATTAAGAAAGTATTAGAATCGTCCGAAATTTCACGCTTCAGTTTTTCAACGTATGTTCACGTTTGATACCCCCTAAAGTCGGCAATCATGTTTTGGTGACGGGGTCTGTCTGTTGGTCTTTCTTGACCAACGGCTCTTGTTTTTTTCATCGAAAATGCTATGCACAAATAGAAATTTCCAATTTTACGCCAAACGACGTGAGATACGTAAAAACATTCAGATGAAAAATGGTAGATTTTTAAAAGTCTTACAAATTTTCGTGCAACCATTTTTTGATAGGACTCGTGGTTCTGGTTATAACCATCGAAGATTTTAAGGAAGAATCGAAAATTGTGATCTTGAACATAACGACGCGAAATACGTGAAAATGTCTCAAATGGAAATCGTAGCTATTCAAAATAACATGCATACCTGAAAATATAATTTTCAAGGTCAAAACTGATGAAGATCATGTTTGCAAAAAGAAAATACGGTGAGCGTAGACGTTGGAAAGGGGTATAAGTTTGACCAACATTATTTCTGTGACAAGTCACAGGGGTGCTTTCCCGCCCTCAAGAGATGTTGGAAAGGGTTAGGGGTTTGACTAAAATTATTTCTGTGACGAATTACAGTAGTACCTCCCCGACCGTATACGGTTTGAAGAAAAATGTTGTGAACATAAGATTTTTCTTTTTGAAAACGTGGTTTTCCAAAGTTTTGACATTGAAAATTGTTTTTTTTTTGCAATTTTCAGACGCTACATTTCTTGAAAATTCGTGAGCTTAGTTTTTTTGCCTTTTTTCAACTGCTGTCGATTCTAAGAAAAAATTTTGTTGAGGGTTAATGAAACTATAGCTTTCTTCCCCAGTATGAATTGAAGACATCTCGTGCCTAATACTACAATTTTCTTAATTTTAATCTCAATCAACTTAATGTTTTTGATGTAACTTTTGCTCAATTAAAAAAAGTTTAAGCTTATACAAAAGTTACATTTTATCAGTTTTTATCTTTTATAAGCATTTAATACCAAAAATTGTGCATAAAGAAAATTACTATAATTTTCGTACTCACAGGGAAATTTTTCTAAATTCTCAGAATTCAACATTTTTGACCTCATTGCAACACCGTAGGGCTATGTCTAATTTAATAAATTTTGTATATTCGGTCCAACCTATTTTATAAATGCTGAAAGATTGATAATATAAATAGGATGAATATCTTCTCGTGAAATGACTTGAAATATACACATAAATAAATGTAATTTCAGCTGAAAAACACAGTTCGTTTATTACAAAAGAAGATATTGAAAAAGAATAGGCAATAGATTTCCGATTTTTTTTAATTGTGAAAATTCTCAAAATAATTAACAGTTTCGGATTTTAAAAGGCTTATATTGCAAGTCATTTTTCATGGGATTTGAATTATTTATTGTTAAGAGCGAATTGATTGTTAAAGTATGTTATTTAAATTATTAATGGAATAGAAGAAAAATTTCGGATAATCCCTGACGATAAACATAATGAAATCACATGAAATCGTACTAAGTCATGATGAAGAATTTAATTTAATTTAATTTTTAAAACAATTTTAAGAGAATGATTTTTAAAATGAAAATTAAAAGTCTGGGTGTTCGAAAAGATTGAAAACATTTTTTTTTACTTCAGAAAGAAGAGAAACATATATTTTTATAGGCATCAATACAATGCCCAGTATATGTGCAATATAAAATATCCTTTTAATAATTATGAGGAAATACTTGACAATCGAAAATCAATCTTTTATAAGCAATGAAGATTTAAAAACAAAGGAGACTTCCCAGAACTTAGAATAGAACATACAATCTGCAGAAAATATACATATACAGAAAAGTTTAATAGATGAGACATATTTTTATACAATACTGTAATAAATACTGCTCTGTAACCCAATAATTAGGCCTTTTTATATCTAGTACTTTGGTGTATAGTTATACCCGTTAGCTCGAAGTAGATCTGTTTTTGATCACCGTTAACAGCTATCAATATACCCTCTCCCTGAAGTACCTTAAATTCTGAAACCGCTCGACTAAAAACTATTTTATTTGTTTTGTTGTGATTACCAATTTTTTGTTCTCAGTGTTCTCATTTTATTTTAGTGAAATCAATCACGCGCACGATGAGAATGTGACGCAAATTTTTATTTATTTATTTATTCGTTTACTTTTTTATTTTCGTTATTTATTTCAAGATTTCTATATCTTGAGCTGAGAACCCCTATCAGATATCATGTTAATTGTAACGCGATTCGGAATTGAATGATCGTTTTCTCGCTTCCAATTTTCAACAATTAGTTTCTTCTAAATATTTAGTATCAGATAACCATTTTAAAAACTCTTTCATCTAATTTTGCGAACAATTTACTTAAAATTATAAAAAACTATTGGATAAAGCTCTATTTTCCTAGGTTTATCATAAAAGGCATCGAACCAGAAATTCGCTTGCAATTTCGAAAGTTTTTTCCGCTATGGATTTGATATTTTGTTCGGTATATGATGTATAATACTTACGAATAGAATTAGGGAAAACCACTAGTATAAAGAAGAGAGTTTCGATAAATATTCTCATTTTTCTCAAAGTGGAGGAATCTAACTAATGAGATCCTACTTCATTAGATTATATAAACCAGTCGCTATCTCATTTTCGACCATGCAAACATTTCACAAACCGTTCTCAGAGAGAGATTAGTAATTTTGTTATTCAGTAAAATGTTTTTATAAGCAGGCTACTTTCCAGTTAGAGAAGCTTAAAGAAGACTTTTATATAACATTTGCGGGAAGCATAGATTTATTTAAAGTCCATATAAAGTCGCGGACTGGCCATTCATTATTGGTCAGGGCACCTTGACTGCGCCCGCCTGGATTGGCGCCCGTAGGGCATATGAAAGCGCCCCAAGAAGCTTATATTTAAGAAAAAAAATTAATTTAGTCTAGGATGCAAAGGAAAGAGTAAAAAAATATCCAATACAAATACTACTAAAGTATATTTCTGTTTAAAAAGTTTTTTTTGGTTCTACTTGGTCCTCTTTTGGTCCTCTTTTAGTCTCTTTACAATTCGCATATTATTCTCAAAATCCTTACTAACACCTCTGCAATCCCTACAGTTTTCTGGGTGTGATCATTAAAAATAATTCAACGCTAACAAATATATCAATCATGAATAATTACTGAATATTACTGAATAACTAATATATTAATTATCTATTTTTACATACATGCATTCAAAAATATTCAATATTAATACTATAGCATGAAAAACACTGCGACAAATAAGTTCGCTTTGTACAATTGCAAAAAATGAATCTTCACGTTCGCTGTTCTGAACGTCGCAATTACAATTATGAAATTTCACAAAACAGTGAATAATGACTAATTTAAATTCATCATTATCAATGTATTGCACTGCAGATGATCACGTTTGTAGGTTTTTTTTTATATGTATGTGCTACATATATTGCACCCTTCTTCTTCCACCTTGAAAACGTCCATATTGTGAAATTTCTCGAAATTGGAATATTTTTCAATGCCCTTCGGATTGATTCCGGTATTTGTACGATAAATTCGTTCATTTCAACACTGTGAAAAATGCTCTAGAATTCGCTGATAATTTAAACTTGACGTTTTTTATCTAGACAAAAATTCTTTAATTCACCATTGCGTAATGATTCCATTAGTTTTGTCACTGAAATAAATTGATTTTGTGAATTTCCTGTTTGGGTATCGATGTGATTAGTACCATGAATAAGTCGTAAAAATTGACCATTTAGATCTTCGTACTCGAAACAAGTATACAACCATAATAGTCCAAGGCTTTCTAAGATGTGAGGAAAATGCAAAATCTGGTGTATGTTAATGGAACAATGTCGTAATCCGTATGAAGTCTGAAATTCCGTAACATACGTTTTCAAAAGTTTCGGCTTATTTGAATCCTTTATGATGTGATTACGTCATAACTAAGCAATACTATTCTTATCACTGAAAAAAGAAAATTGTTATAGAAAATCCTCTCTTAGACTTTTTTGAAGAACTGGAATTGAAGAAAAAAAACAAATGTTTAATTCTGAAGCTTTCCGATGTACTAGTTCTGTAATAGAGCTTGACATGCGATGAACAAATTTTAAAGGTTTAATTGATGTCAGCCTGCTATTAATAGGGTCTATAAACACATACAAGGAGAAAAAATGTGCAGGACGTTCAGCATTATATAGGAAATTCAGTACCTTTTTCAAAGCACTTTCATCAACGCAATGCATGTGATCATGTTCCATACTCTGAATGAAATCCGGCATTAGTTGTGAAAGGACTGTTGATCCCTTTACACCCACTGCAGGTTCATCTGCAGTGGCTGCATTAGCAAATGAGTGTGAGTCCTTGAAAGTTTTCAGCTGTAGTTAATTTTCATACGGAAATGCATGAACATGACCCTGAGGCTCCATAGGAAGACTTGCACTTTCAAGTTAGCAAAATGAGCAACTGCGTTTACCAGTGATGTGCAATACCCGACCGATACTTTTCGAATCAGATCTCTAGACGACCGGACTGAAAATTTTCAGATTGGACCTCAGCAGGACCGAGGCCGAATCTTTCGGTCCGTATCTACCAGAGATCCAATCTGAAAAACATCGGTCCGGACTGACCCATGCTCCTACCGATACAAATTCACTGAAAATTCTCTAAATATTCTCTGGCTCAGTCACGTTTATGAGCTATATAACTCTAACATGCAGCTATAAGTGAAATATACATCTACTGCTCAGAATCGGAAAGTGCAACCTGACTTTAGCGCGCAGCCGCAAATGGAACAGAAGTCTACCGCGCAACCGGAAGTGCAGTCTGAGTCTAATGCGCAACGACACCTGCCACGAAAGTCTACTGCGCACCTGGAAGTGCAACCTAACCTTATTGCGCAGCTATAAATGCCACAAGAGTCTACTGTGCAGCCGGAAGTGCAGTCTGTGGCTAGTGCGCAATCACAAGTGCCACATGAGTCAACTGCGCAGCCGAAAGTGCAACCTCACTCTAGTGTGCAACCATAAATGTCACAAAGGCCTACTGCTCAGCCAGAAGTGCAACCTAACTCTATTGCGTAACCATGAATGCCACAAAAGTCTACTGTGCAGCTGGAAGTGCAGTCAATATGTAGTGCGCAATAACATCTACCACTAAAGTCCACTGCGCAGCCGTAAGTGCAACTTGTATCTAATGCGCAACCATAAGTACTACATGAGTCCATTGTGCAGCCGGAAGTGCAACCTGACTTCAGCGCGCAGCCGCAAACGGAACAGAAGTCTACCGCGCAACCGATTGTGCAGTCTGAGTCTAATGCGCAACCATAACTGCCACGAAAGTCTACTGCGCACCTAAAAGTGCCACCTAACCTTATTGCGCAGCTATAAATGCCACAAGAGTCTACTGTGCAGCCGGAAGTGCAGTCTGTGTCTAGTGCGCAGCCAAAAGTGCAACTTCACTTCAATGCACAACCATAAATGCTACAGAAGTCTGCGGCGCATTCGGAAATGCGACAACGACTCTAGTGCGCAACCTTAAAAGACATAACTCCATTGTGTACCCGAAAGTACGACGTGAATCTAGTGCGCAACCATAGTTCCCAAGTGAGAGAGATTTCAATTTTAAAAATAAATAGAGACGGACAGATCCGAACCGATCTAGTATTTATTCGGTCACTGAAAGGGATGTAGCATTCCAGGAATTATCATTGGCTGCTATCAAGTCCGCACATTTTACTAAGAGAAGTAGAAGAACGTTTGGGGTGAAATTCATTTGGAAACATGAGTTGGCGTCACTGTCTATCATTTGATAATGTTATGTCAATCATTATTTTCGCTTATTTTTTTAGTTATCACGTCATTTCTTTGAACAGCCTCGAATGTGGTAAGAGTATATTATGTTTAATTAATTCTTCATTAATTAGAAATTATGCAATTATCAAAATGTAAACTTCGGTACGTATCATTAAAAGTCGCAATCTTGTCTAGTTCCTAATTTTTAAAAGATAGATGTAGATAATGCTTTTAATATCCAAAATAATTATGTACATTTTATTGCAGCAAGAAACTGCCAAATGTTGTTTCCACTCATCACAAAATATCATCGCTTACATCAATACCATGGTGCAAAATGATATCAGTATTGAAGAAAAAGAGAAATGGAGAATTATTGTACGTGAAGTTTTGCTCGAAATGTATGGACACACTATCGCAAACTATTTCGCTAAGGGAAAACCCCGAAAACCCGGAGTTAGACCAGCGATTGAACCTATACTGTTTAGAGAACTATTCGATAAGTATCTTAAATTTGTTCGTCATCAACCAAAAAAACATTTATACAGAACGTTATGAAAATTTTGTTGTCATAATGAAAACAATAAAGATTAAAACTTTGTGATAGCTCGACACTTTTTGAGTTATCGAAACTTAAGGGTAGCTCGAAACCATCCGAGTCAGCTTGAACCTTGAAATTTTAAATGAAGCTTCAAATTTTCTGATTTCGCTATGGGCCTGTCAAGTTTCACCAAATTTCGTTTACAAGGATTTCATCCTCAGTGTCAATAAATTCGCTGCCAACAAGCGAAGGTATCAGGGCTCTGTAACAAATTTCACTTCCTCTAAAACGCAGGAACTGAAACCAGGTTCTTATATTGTAATTATTTTATAATAGAATGTAAGCCAAGCTGACAATTAGTCATCATTTTTCATGCATTTATTACAAGAAATGCAGTACTTTATATAAATAAGCAGATTGTATTTATGAAAAGCAAGCTTTGAAAGGCAAATGAGATTGACGAGACTGAAGATGTTCACGAATATGCCGAGGATGACGAGATGGAACAGGCCGATACAACTACCGGTGATGCTAAGACTATGAGAACAGATTCAAGGGATCGGACACTAAAAGCTTGTGAAGGTACAGAGATATTAGAAGTTGCAGAGAAAGAGATGATCAAATGACAAACGCTTTATTTATATCTTCTAAAATGAGTGCCCTTAATTCTTCAACAATGCGCTACGTGAGCAATAATTCATGTTATCAACCTCAATCAGCACAAACAGGTGACTAAGAATTTATTACCATTTTTATATCAGTATAGTTAATTCCAGAGATATTTTTTATCTGAAGTTTGATAAAAGAATTGCAAACAATTCACAACAACATATAAAGTTGTGAACGTGGTTGTGAACCCGCCTCACGATAAAAATGATCCGACGTTGGATAATTATCGTAGTCGTCAATTAAGCTAAGAAAAACTGAAACCACCTAGCTTCTTTAAGCTTTAGTTTCAGAGGAGGGGCAAAAACCTTGAGCAGGGAAAATAAACATTACTCCAAGTATTCACTCTCAAAGATACATTTTTGAAAGGCTATAATAAGGTTGAATTCGGTATCTGGGATTTGCTGGGAAAATATTGAAGAATAGTTAAATTAATATAAATTTATAAATTCAGGATCAAGAAATGTTTTCTGGATTCCTCAGCAAGGCCTCACTTACGACTTGAGCAAATCTCAGGATGAAAATAGGATAGGATGGGCTAAATATTCACAGTCAATTCAAGTTTATCAGAGTTTTTTCAATTGTGCATTTTCCTCATGGTTTCAGTAGTAAAAAAGTTCGAGAAGAAATTACTTTATTTTAATTAAAATATTACAAGAGCTTTAATATCTTTAATTTTTCAAATAATTTTGTGTACTTTTTAAAATAAGGAAGAACACAATTCAAATTCTCTTCAAAAATAATCATTATTGAATATACTGGAATATAACAGCTGTTAACCTTCTGACTCGATGAATTCAATGTAAAATTATACTGCTGCTCCATTGAATATAACAAATTTCTAATCCAGGGTAACAGCACAAGTGATTAGAAATGGACTGGTTTTTGGAGGCTCTCTTTAATTTGTTTAAAATTATGATAAAGAATGCCAAAATTTATTGTATTTTGTTCATATGTGAGAGATTTGAATAAATAACGATAATTATTAGCATTTTCCTATTGTTTGAAACACATAAGGAAGGGATATCGACCACCCGTGCTTTTACACAAGTTCAGATATTTCTTATCATTTAATAAAATCTCAATATAATTTTTTCTTAATTCCTTCAGTAACAAGTTCGATTGGTCTTATATTTCTCTATGTTTGATAATGATTATTTATTAAGAATATTTAGAAATTTCTCCTATTTCAAAAAAACGCACGCTCTACGACGCATGCGCATTAGAGTTGGGAAAATTTAATGGAGGACTGACGAGAATCTAAAGAGAATCTTCCTAAGGTATGTAGACTACATATGCAGAATTGAAAATTACATTTATTCTCAAGATTCATAATTTTTTATGATTCTACCATATGTACCGCCGTATATTAAAATGAAAAGCTCGAAAGACATGGAACTTTGAACTTCATTGTGTTTGAACTTTAATGGATTTTACTTTTAATTCATTTCTTATTAATTTTACTTGAAATTTAAATTCAGGTGATAAATTCCCAATAGAGCAAGATTGTAGGAAGCTAATATAATTAACAGCTGTGATTGAAAAACATTAGCATTTACAATCAATCCTGAAATCCAAAACAATTTTATTCATGACAAAGTCGTTTGAGAGATAATCAAAGTAAAATTTACTTTTGCAACGATTGAAAAGTTTACTGTTTCTTCAACTTTCATCTATGAATGTTTTTCATTTGAAATTATTCAATTTATACTAAACAACATTTAAAAAAATTTCAATTTGAAATTTTTGAACGATTGCAATTTTAACTCACAAAAGTTTTAATTTTGTTATCCTCCAAAGTCGCCCAACGAGAAAACGAATTGGATTCGAGTTTTCGCCGAAATTTTTCTGACAGGAGTCTGAATGAGTAGATCTTGGGCAATATTACTCGCATTCCAATCCGTTGTTCTGAATGATCCTTGCTTCGCCCATCGCTTTGTAAACTCATGGTACCGAATAACGAAAGTCATAAAAACAAGCTCGCACATTTTCTTTTTCTCTTTCTCTTATTTTCTTTCTTCACTCTCGCTCTCACTCTAATTCATATCTCATTTGAGAAGCGCAACTCATTTGGAAGATCCGGTACCGGAATTCCATTTAAATAAAGAAGAATAAAATAAGTAATGCAAAGAAAGTTCAACAGAAACTAAATTTTCCTAATTAACAAACACGAGCTCGGACGGAACGAGGTTTAATTAAAAATGATAATACTTTGAGTTGGTTTTATGCAGCTATTTTAGTTCCTTGCGAACATTACATTTTAATTATCTCTCACACTTAATTAATTCAAATTAATTGGTTTATTTTGAAATCTTAGTCTGTCCAAAAATTTACGAGGGAAAATTTAGTTATTGAGTTACCGATAATAATTATCCACTTCTTTAGAATGAAATCAAACTATATTTTTAGATTGTGCAGAATCTATTATTTATTTTAACACATCACATTTCTCATGAAATGGACAATTAAGCAAGTATGGATAATAAGTCAAATTATTATTTGATCTCAGTATTTTTTCTAAGTGTTTACTTTTTGCCTGATAGGAATATCTAAGATACATTAATGTTCCCAAATTGAATGACCAAATATTTTGCATATATATATTTTTTGCATCTCTGTTCAGGGCCATTCATTTTTCATTCATTTTGCCATTGGAACTGAAGAGAGAGCCGCAAGGGCCCCACGTCCTTTTTTTCACCTCCATTTTCCACCTCAAAGCTTGAACGCCACGGTTCGGCGTCGACCCGGCGTTAGAACTAGCGGAAAAGTCAGAGGGTGGTAAAGACCCCCTCCCTTTTTCCAACGATACCGTCCACTCCTAGTGAAATGCCTTTGTAGATAAATTGTCATATATGAAAATGGTGTTCTGTAGGTTATGGGAGGTCAGAGACCGTGTCTTCAGCAACGTCGCGCTTACGCGTGGAAACTAGAAGCCGCCGTACTTGCCGAAGTCGGTAATTTTAATCCGGGGTTTATTAATTTATTAATTTAATAATTTAATTTTAATACTCCCGTTAATTTATATACTCCCGGGTCACTGAGAGGTGCCTTTTTATCTTTAGGGTTGTTTAGAAGTTGTCCTACTTTCGCAGGTGGTTTAAGTATGATATGGATATTGTGTTTATTGAGAACTCTTCCTATTTGTTCTGTGATACCTTGGATGTAGGGTAGGATGGTGATCGTTTTTCTCTCTCTTTCTTTAGTAGGTTGTGTTGACTTGTTTTTTTGAGTGTATTTTCTTATTGCTTTGTCAATT
>JAUMHM010084680.1:0-12188 GCA_032362435.1 Melikaiella ostensackeni
GCCAGAACAAAAACAGAAACAATAATAGAGTCAATTTATTCAGAAACGAGCATTTTGAACAAAATTTACCTTGAGCGGCTACTAAATATTTTTTATAATCCTGACAAAAATCAGGTGTTATTTTCTCACCAAAAGGAATCATTTCTGTGGGTGCCAAATTGTTTAAAAAACGAAACTTAAAAAGAGCATCCTTTTAAAGAATTTTTTAAAGAACGCATTCGTCCTAATTTTCAATAGTCCCATTTTCAAATTTATCTCAAATCATACGATTTTGTTCGTTGTGAAATAATAATGCAAGTATTAAAAATGTTAATTTTTAATCCTGCAACTTAAAACCATCTGAATTTGTAATTAAACAATTTGAAATGTTTCAATCTAAAATTATCTAATACTTTCAATTGAAAATTCGGCGGCGGCCGGAGCCGAGAATTCGATCACGAACATAATTCGTTTCTCTCTGTCAAGGAGTACGATATCAGGCCTCGAGTGTACAATATGGGCTCTAATTAGTTTGGGAGGGCAGGGTTGCGGTTAACTCCATGATTGCCACAAAGATCTTGATAAAGCATCCGAGAAAACAACAAAGACAGCGTCGTCTGTCGTGGTATTTGTTAGTGTCGATTTTTGTTTTGTTTGTGTATTTTTCTTGTGCTGAGACTGTATGTTTGTTGCCCGTCTTCGCTACTACTAGTTTTTGTAATAGAATGTTTTCCCCTACTACTATATTTAATAATCGGACATGTTCTCGAGTTCCTTGTCAAACTTGTCCAATGTAACGTCTAGTGTAATATATTCGTCACAATCGGAGAATTCCTCCGATTCCTCTGTTGCACTTGTAGCATCGCTTTTTTCGACTTCTGTGTCGTCGCCGTTTTCGACTTCGGTATTCGGCACCGAAACTCCCAATAATTTATAGAACCTTTTCCTTATTTCTACCCACACTCCTTTCTCATAATAAAATCCTGACGAGTGTGAGGTTGTATGGTAATTTACGTAGTGGGCTGTTCTTGCTTCATTGTATGTGTTATGGAACACGGATAATTCTTTTAGAATTTTGTTTGCACAAAAGCGGCATTTCCACGCTTCTACCTTGACTTCCTTGTTTTCCAATTTCCTTTCCTGGTCATTTTTATTTTCCTCCATCTTGTGATGCTAAAAGAAATCAAACTCTTCGTGTTCGAGTTTAATTGGTTATTTACCTTTTAGAAAATTGTTTATCGTCGTTTATGTTTCATTCGCATAGATTTTTTTGTCTTAATCCTTTTACTTCATGCAAAGTGGGCGATATTTTCTTTTTCATAAAAAATGGACCTTTATAATATTCCAGTAATTTTCTCGTTTGGCTTTTTACTTTTCTCGATATATCTTTGTTTTTTAGCAAAACTTGTTCGTTTGATTCATACTTTACCAGTCTTCGTCGTAAGTTATAATAGTTTGGTTGTTTTTCATTGGCCTCATATAAATTTTTTTGTACTTCCTCTTTAATTAAGTGTAATCTTCTGCGCCTATCTGTCCATTTGTCTGTGTTCTGTAACAATACTTCTTTTGTTTCTTCTAATTCCCTTTTAAACGATTGTAAGTGTTGTAGTTCCATGTCTAAGTTAAGAAAAGCTGGCGTATATTGAGTGGATGCATGCTTGCTTGTATTTATCGCGAATTGGAAAGCTTCGATATTTTCGTCCCATTCTTTATGACCTTTGTCTATGTAGGCTCTAATTATCGTTTTTATTGACCTATTGAAACATTCCACTGGATTCGCTTGTGGGTAATACCGTGGTGTTATAGAGTACCTCATTCCAAACTTTTGAGCTAACTCTCTCATTGCTTTATTTATAAATTCTTTCCCATTGTCTGCGTGTAAAATTCTAGGTGTTTCCCAACGAGATATTATCCTTTTGTGAAACTCGGATTCTATTTTTATCGCATTTGATTTTTTAATTGGTATTATTTCAACCCACTTCGTAAATAAATTCACAATTATCAATAAATACTGATTTCTCGCTTTTGTTATTGGCAAGGGGCCCATTACATCTGCTGCTACTATTGTCCATGGTTCTTCTATGATTCGTTTTCCCATGAAACCTATTTTCTGTTGGTTAATCGGTTTTATTTTTTGACATGTTTAGCATTTTCTTACGTATTTGACCGTAGAGTGCATTCCTGGCCAGAAATAGTCTCTAGTTATTCTTGCATACGTTTTCTCGATTCCTGAATGCCCTGATTGTTTTTCATCGTGATTTTCTTTTCGGACCTGATATCCTAATCGTTTAGGTATTGTTGATTTCCATGAATTTTATCCCGGCAATAATGAATATTTAAAGGGATCAGTTCTATAAAAATATAATTGGCCATCCCTTTGTTATGCGTAGAAATAATGTTTTGCGTTTTAAAAAAATAGTCGAATTGCTTTATAGGCAATTCGACGTTCTTTATTAATTCTTTGGACAATTTGTACAAGTTTATAATCATAGAGCAAGATTGGAACTAACTGGAGACCGCAGACTTGGCCCTACTTATAGTCGCAGATGTGTGTGGGATTACCAAAATCTATTGCGTAGGTAGGTCAAAGTCAACTGCGTAACACTAACAGCAAAAAAATTATTTTGATACACATGCCTAAACTGTCAACAATTTATTCACTTCGTGCCGAATGACGCTTCTCATAAAAACACGTAAAATATATTTTCGATGAAGATTAAGAGAATTAATCATCAGGCAGTTTCCTAGCTAACTGTTTGAAGAATCGAATGAACTAGAGGAAGAATAGTGAAAGCAATTTCATTCCTTAAGAAAATGATAATCTGTAAGAGGACAACATTTTCGTCGACATGTAAAAAACACATTTTTCAGTTTTTTAATTGAAGAATAGCAAGCAAGTGGTAAAAAGCTGATTATAAAACTCGTTTTTAATATTACTACTCATAAACAAATACTACAAAACTTTTTATTTGAGACACAGTCACTTTCTCCCATTATTCAGTTCGTACTGATATCTACCACGTACTAATTTTCCCTACCTAAAAATAGTAATCCATTCAATTAAAATTTGAGAAATTAAATTCAGAATAAATAAAAATTTATATTGTTCTTTAACGTCCAACATTCAGATTCAACTACGAAATTTTCGAAAATTCTTTAAATTCTCTTCTTCTTCATTTAAAACTGTCTTGTCCAAATTTGAACATCAAATTCTTGGTTTTTACATTTCCAAGAATTTTGTATTTGAATAATTCATTTAATACTCATTTACTTATAAGATTTTTATTGGTACTTAAAGTATATTTTTTAAAGTTGTTTTTTTGTTAGCGAATATAACAAATTTTAAACTTTTGATTTTAACATCTTTATTGATTTCCAAGATTTCACTATGGTTTTTGTGTTAACAATAATTCCCGGATAATTAACTCTTTAAAAAAATTATTAAATCAGGGGATCAGAAAGGGGATTGTAAATACAGTAAAAGGAGTCTGAGGGGATGGAAAAGGCAATTTCGCCTATTTTTTTTTAAAATTTTTTATTTTATTTATTACATTATATAATGTTTATATAAATATATATTATATTTATATTTTATTCATTTTTCATTTCATTTATTCATTAATTATTATTGATTATTATTATATATTGTTTATTTTTCAAAAATCATAGAAGATTTAATAGATTCATTTCATCAAAATGAATAAATTTGACACTAAAAATATTGATGTATTTCAAAAATTGAGAATTTTTCTCTTATAAACTTTTAACAAATTGACGAATCTGTATATATCATAATTTTATTTGATCATACAAGCCTGTTAAATACATCAATCAATTAATCTCTTCATAACGAATAAATTTAGTAATTACAAGATTGGTATATTCCCAAGGTTAAGAAAGTTTTTCTCTCATAAACGTTAAAAAATGTACAAATCTGTACATATTATAACTTGATTTGGTCATAAAGTGCTTCTTCGTACATCATTAGATTTATGTTATCAAAATGAAAAAATTACATAGTTATTATGTTGCTATATTCCTAATATTAAAAAAAATTACTTCAAAACGAAAAATTAAAAACTTCAAAAATTCTTAAAGATGAAAATTTTTGTATGGAGATAGCTATAAACATTCTATCGAATTATGTCAGTTAAGTACCACTTCGTGTTTAAAAATTCGGGTTATATCGCCTGGTATTACTGCCAATACTGTGATAGAAATTCTTAAAATTTCAAATTTTTCAAATTCATTTTTTGTCATTCTCACGAAACTTAACGAATGGATCTCAATCTTTTTTTATTGGGGAAGGATGTATTTCATTAGAATCTACGTATGAATTTCTCCCCCCCCCCCCCCCAATATAATCAGAATTGCAAGAAAACTTACATCTAAAAGGATTTTTGAGAAAAATATAAAAACGAAATTTTTATTTTTATCCGGTCCAGCTTTAAACTTAATAAATAATTGGCATTATTTAGGACTACAATCCCTCCGAATTTCATGACGATATATAGCAATGAAAAATTAAGTATTATAGAAAAACTCTAAAATATATATGCAAACTTTTTGAACATACGTTACATATATAATATAAGATGCAATTCATCGCATGAAGTTTGAGTACTCCAATACACTTTTCAAAATTTTTTAGTTAATAGTATCTTAATATTTAGAGCATGGCATAGAATATTTAAATAAACATTAATTAGCTAAATTAATTAGCTTAATTAGCTAGCATTACTTGGCGACGCGACCTGTACATTTTATTTTGAGGTTGGACGTTATACGTTGGGGTTAAGTGATAATTTGAGAACATGATCCAATTCTGAAAAAATCTCCATTCTAGCTATCCAAAAAATAATTTGATTAAGTCCATATTAGGCCATGTCAAAAGTAGCTTTTTGATTTCTACTAAATTAAATCATTAATTCCTTCCGAATGTATTTCAGTGCATTTTTCGTTACATATGCTTTATAAGAGGCCGTACATAAACTACGTTACCAATTTTAGGATATTTTTGACCCCCACCCCTCCTCTCGCTGACACGTATTTCACCTTTATTCTGAGTTTTTTCGCGTTTCTAGTTAGTTTAGTTGCCAATTTACCTATGGTATTGAATCAAGAATAATTAAAAATACTAAAATATCAAACTTCACAGTCCAGAATACTCAGAAAAAAGAGATAAATTTTCAACACGAAAAGATGAATTTTCAACCAAAAAAGATGAATTCCCAAACAAAAAAATAATAATTTTCAACTAAACAGTTGCATTAAAAAACAATTAGTCGAGCTTTCAAGCAAAAAAGACCAATTTTTAACCAAATAGTTGAATTTTTAACTAAATAGTTAAATTTTCAAGCCAAAAAGACGAAATTTTATGGAAAAAGTTGAATCTTCAACAAGAAAGTTAATTTTTAACTAAGAAAGATGAATTTGAAACCAAAAAAGAAGAATTTCTAAGAAATAAGTTGAATTTTGTCCAAAGAAGATGACTTTAACAAAATAGTTGAATTTTCAACAAAATAATTAAACTTTCAGGAAAATAGTTGAATTTTGAACTAAATAGCTGAATTTTCAACCTACAAAGATGAATTTTCAACCAAGAAGATTAATTTTTTACTCAAAGAGACAAAATTTCAACGAAAGAGTTCAATTTTCTAGCTGAAAAGTAGAATGCTCAAGAAAACAGTTGACTTTTAAACCGGAAATAGTGAATTTTCAACAAGAAAGTTAATTTTCAATCAAGGAAGGTGATTTTTTAACCAAATGGTTGAATTAAACCAAAAAAGATGAAGTTTCAAACCAAATAGTGGAACCGACAACCAAAATGATTAATTTTCTACGAACAAGATTAATTTTCTACCCAAAAAGACGAATTTTCAACAAAACACATGAATTTTGCACCAAGTAGTTAAAGTTTCAAATTATAAATGATAAATTTTCAACCAAAATTGGAATAGTTTAATTTTCAGATAAAAAATTAGTTTTTAACCAAATAAACAACGAATTTTCAACGAAAAAGTTTAACCTCTAACCAAGTAGTTGAATTTTCAACCAAGAAAGATGATTTTTCAACACAATAATTACATTTTCAACCAAAAAAATGAATTATCTACCAACAAGATTAATTTTTTACCAAAAAAGATGATTATCCAAAAAAACTGTTGAATTTTGAAGCCAAAATAACGAATTATCCACAAAACAGTCGAATTTGCAACCCAAAAATATAATTCTTCAACGAAAAATTTGATTTTCTACCAAGTAGTTACATTTTGAAATAAATATTTGAATCCTCAACCAAAATAGATTAATTTTCTACCCAATTGTTGAATTCTCAAGCCAAAAATACGATTATTCTTCAACCAAATAGTTGAATTTTCCACGCAAGTGACGAATCTTCAATAAAAAAAATTAATTTTTTATAAAGAAGTTCAACCTTAAACCAAGTAGCTATTTTTTCAACCAAAAAAGATGAATTCTCAACGAGACATTGTTAGTTTTAAACAAAGGATTAAATTTTTAACCAAAAGAAATGAATTTTCTACCAAGAAGATCAATGTTCTATTAGAGAGATGAATTTTTAACAAAATACATTAACGTTCCACAAAAATTTTCAATTTTGAAGTAAAAAAGACGAATTATTTACAAAGCAGTTGAATTTTCAACCCAAAATATGAATTATTGACAAAATGGTTCATTTTCAACAAAATAGTTTAATTTTCTACCAAAAGGTTGAGTTTTCAACTTAAATGACGCACCTGTAACCACCAGAACTTAATTTTTTACAAAGTAGGTCAACTTTGAACCAAGTAGTGGATTTTTCCACCAAAAAAGATGAATTCTCAGCGAAACATGGGTTATATTCCAAAACCTAACTCAGCTCCAACTCTTAGAGACAGGTTTTGGAATATACCTATGTAATAGTTGATATTTCAACCAAACAAGATTTAAATTTAAAAGCAAAAATAGTTGAATTCAACCAAAAAGACGAATTTTCAACAAAATACATGACTTTCCAACACAAAAGTAAGAATTCTCATTGAAATATGATGTAATAGTTGATGTTTCAACAAAACAAGATTTGAATTTGAAATTAAAAATAGTTGAATTCAACCAAGAAAGACGAATTTTGAACAAAATACATGAATTTTACACCAAATAGATGAATTTTCAACTACAAAAGATCAATTTCCAACCAAGAATGGGACAGTTAAATTTTCAGATAAAAAAATTATTCTCAACCAAAAAAAAAAACGATTTTTCAACAAAATAGTTACATTTTCAACCAAAGAGGAGAAGTTTTAACTAAAAATGAAAAATTTTTAACTAAAAAAGGGGAAGTTAAATTTTCGATTAAAAAAATTAATTTTCAACACAATAGTTAAATTTTCAATCAACGAGATGAACCTTCTACCAAAAAATGAATTTTTAACAGAGTGGTTCAACTTGCTACCAAGTAATTGAATTTTTTTTTTAAAAAGCTGATTCTTTAACAAAGTAGTTGCATTTCTAACAAAATAATTAAATTTTCAATAAAAAGAAACTTTTGACCAAAAATAGTTCGATTTTCTCATTGGATTTTATTAATTCTGTTCGCATTTGAGCGAAAAAAAAATAAAAAGGGGAGAAAGGAGAAGTTTTTTGAAAACAGGGGGAAAAAGAAGAATTCTTCAAAAACGTGGAAAAGAGGGGAATAGGGAAAGAGTATGAAATCTGAAATATGAAAGTGATTTTCAAACTTCTCAAGTTATTATTGAACTGTACCGTAGTCTTTGGCGTGACCCCCTCCCCCCCTCAAATTATTAACGTAGTTTATGGACGGCCCCTAGGTTCTATAATAAATTTTATATTTTTTAATATTCAATTAGGGTTTAATATCATTCAGACTTTGAATCTAAATTTCTCATTTCAACAGTCAGTGGACATCTCACGCGACAAATTGACGGTAACCGTATACAATGTTGTGCGTGCATTTCATCACGTGAAGGTTACTTTTTATTACAGGTAGAGAGTACTCTGAAATTGTGATAAAAATTTAACTTTGTTTTTTCTGTATTCGGATTATAAACTGTAGGAAAAACAACATTTTTATCTACATATACAAATTTTCCATCAGATTTTTTTATAATACATAACATGTATCTCTATTATCTTTACGTCATGACTTCACCGTCAACAATCATTATATTTAAATTGCATGTCTCTGGAAATTCATTCAGTGCTTCAATGCTCCTAGTGGAAAAATCTTTTTTTTTTGAATCTCTTGTTGGAAGGGGGTGGAAAAGTTGTTGTTTGGGTTAAAAATGACTCCCTTGAAGTTTCATAAAAAAAATCTCACCTCACCCGCAGCGATTTTATGCAAGATAATAAGGAAAAATCGCACAATTCTCATTACTTTATGAGAAAAACAATATCATCATTACAGATTCCTAAGGCTGATAAGGGGAGTATTACGCTTGCGATATTAAAAAATGTTTATAATAAAAAAATTATGCATATTTTGAATTATAAAAGTAGTTTTACAGTTATTCCAAATGATCCTACAAGAATGTTTCAAAAAGGTAGATTCAAAATTCTAGAGAGATTAGGGATTCAAAAATTTTTGGGAAGTAATATTGAAAGGTGCGATATTGACACAATTCATACTCATCTATCTTTAGCCTATGGCCTGGTTGAAGCTCACAAAGCAGATTTTCTTTTACGACCAGTTATTTCGACAAGAGTGGTACCCACGAGAAAATTAGAACAACTCCTTAGCAAAATTATCAAAGAATCAGTAACCCTTTCGAAAAGATCAATAAAAAATAGTCGTGTTTTTCTCAAATTAATTGAGGATGTTAAAATACCAGTGAATCACATTTTTCTTTCTTTTGACGTAATAGCCATGTTTTTCAACATTCTATACCTATTGAGTTAAACTTGCCATAGAAAAAAGATGGGAAATGATTAAACTTCAAACTAAGATTTTGAAAAAAAACAATTTCTTGACGCTATTGAATGTTTTCAATTCCGTTTATTTTAAATTCAATGATACTTTTTATGAACAATTCAATTTCAATACATTAGATTGTTCCTTAACGTATTGCAATTTAATCTGTCCATCTTCATAAATCATTCCAGCTAAGTATGACACTGCCTGTGATAATTGATATGTTCGAGTGAACAGAATTTTCAAGTCTCTTCCAGTCATTCCTGGAAAGTCTAAGATGTCTTCTAATGAGATATTTTCAAAGATAAGTTTCTTTCGGAGCCAACCTTCTTCTTCTGCCTCAAGAGCCAAAGTGTTCTCAGCATCTGTTCTGACTTTCATTTTTTCTGTGATCTCACTTGAAAATTCTGCATAAGACTGTGACCTTTTCCAGAATTGGTTATTCAAGAATGGTGCAATTCAGAAGTAGGTACCAATTTTCGGAAGCAATTTGTTGTCCAATTTGTGGTCCAAAAGTCGATATTTTTGTTTCAGTATTCCGTAGACAGCTTCAACTGCCCAACGAATTTTTGTTACATAAGGGGACTCGTTGGATTCTTTTGTTATCAACTGCTTATGTTTCGCTTTCAAAGCAGGCATTAATGCGTTGATTTTTTTTAAGCTCTAGCTCAGCTTCCACATATCAGAAGCCGCAATCGAGAACTACATAATCGTTTTATTTCAACAACTTGCACCAACAATTCATGAGCCTCAAACAAAGTCTTAGCAATTTCGATTGTGTGGTCTTTGATAAGGTCATCTCTGATGGAGGCTGTTATTCCAAAACGATAAAGTAACACATCTTTTTCAAATGCTTTGATTACTGCTGTTGAATATTCAGAAACAAGCTGTTCGTTTTGAAGTTGAAGAATGGAAACCAACATTTTATTCGAATTACCTGAGCGAAGTTTGAAAAGGAACACGACGAGCGCTTGAGTGACTGTACGGGTCTGCCGGCTTCGCTCTAAAAACAACATGTCTCTTAATTGTACACATAATATTCTCCCATGCTAAGCCTGTAAAAATAAGAAGCTGTTTTTCGGAAAGAATGAAATCTCCGATTTTATCATAAAGTGTAAAATAACATTCAATCGATAGATTTTTCATTATTTTCATCTAAGGTCTAAATCTAAGGTCTTCCTCATAGAATTGATTTCTGATTGAATGACTTTGGCAAAACCGATTAGCTGCTGGTACATGGATTCTCATCTCCATGAAAGATTGCAAAGGAGCTTCTTCTGGAATGACGGTAGTATTTTTTGTGGCAGAACGAATACAGCAATACTATACTTGTAAGTCGATATGGTTCTCTGGATTGGAACTTCAATCCTTTCATCATTTGATTTATCCACTTTAGTCTTGAGTCGTATATTGACTGCTGTATAATCAGGAGTTGATTTAAGCTGATCGTTTTCGTTTTAAACATCGAGCTTGTTTTTTTTTTTATATTGAGAAAGTCGACATTTTCCTCACAAAAAATCGTGAACAACGATTATTCGTTGAAGCTTATCACTGGAATTTTTTGCTTCATCTTCAGTTTCAATTTTTTTCACTTCGACCAAGTACTTTATCGCATAACTTATTACACCCAGCGCACTTGAGGTTCTTCAATGTATCCGAAGTTTTCCACTGTATCAAGTTAATACAAGTATAGCAAAGATTGAACCAAGTAATCAAGTATTTTCAACCAATCTCGCGTGTGTTAATTGCGCAAAAAGTGAAGGAATTGTGACTAATAGCTACTCGAGCAACTTTTTGATTATGCGCTAAATCATTAACGTTGTATGCTTCGGAATATAAGAATACCACAACATGCAACTTGAGTTGCATTAACAGATCAAAGGATGAAAATGACTGTTTGTGTTATTAAAAAAATGTACACTCAAAACATTTAAAGTAACAATGAATGATATTCGTAAGTCTGAGCTTAGAAGAATACGAAGTCAACAAAGAAATACTAGTCAGCAGCAAAATGCGAACATCGAAAAACGTAATGAATTAGTTAACAGAATAAATCTTCCGAAAACAAACTGATTTGATGCTTAAGTCTTTCCTCATATCATGGGAACCAACTGTCCCACATGCGGTATTAGACTGTCAAACGGAAAGAATAGTACACATAGCATGAACCTTTGATAGAAAAACAAAAAATATGAGAAACGAAGCAATGGATGAAAAAACAAGTGACGATTACATAAAAAGTTGAAGTGAAGGAACCAACTGAGAGTGCAGTGTTTGATTGTCCAATGCGAAGAGTACCTAGTATATGTAGCCTGCACCCTCAATAAAAGACCAAGTGAACATGAGAAACGAATCGATAGATGAAAAAACAAGTAAAGATCGCAGAAACAGTTGAAGTGACATTACGAATGCTGCGACGCTAGATTAGACTAGATGCTAGAATATTGTACATTTGTCTCTAATAAGCCGTAATTGTCTCTAATAAACCGTAAAAGGGTAGTTTCGCAGTCTATTTTTGATTTGTAAACCTTTTTGGTGTGCTTTTTAGTACACAACAAATTTTCACAAGATAGTGGTTTTCATTTCGATCTTTAAGAAATATTTCTAAGGTTGAAATTAGTACAAAAAGTTGTATACTGCAACTGGATTCGTAAATGTATGGTGTATTCCCTGTCATCAAATTTCTTATGTTCCCGCAATGAATCTAAAGTTGCAAAAATGATAAAAACTTGAATTTTCGCTATTTTATAACAACTATCGCACGTTTGCCGACTCCCTTCCTACAAAAAATTAAATGTATGTTGCTGGGTATGTATGTAGAAGATTTAACTTTCCAAAATATTTAATAAATAGAAACAATGATCATTTTCTGCAACGTGAAATTGCGAAAAATGTAAAAGAATCGGTTTCTTCAATATTGCGACAGTTTGCGTCTATGTATTCCTTTAGGAATACATTTCCTACATACAATACAATGAATTGTATTCTGGCATTTTCTTGAACCAATATCAAAAGGTAACCTTCCATAAGAAAATGTTAATACTAAGTATTAAAATATTGTTTTTTTCATAAAATAATGAGGATTGTGCGATGTTTTGTTATTATCATGCATTACATCGATGTGGGTGGAGTAATAATTTTTTTAAATGAAACTTAACGAGAGTCATTTTGTTAAATCATGATATATTCTTTTGATTACTGTTAGCACTCTTTTTCTCCAGTCCTCTTTCTGTGTTTATTAAATCTATCCGCCGACTGTTCGTAAACACTTGAAACATAA
>JAUMHM010084681.1:0-12188 GCA_032362435.1 Melikaiella ostensackeni
ATCTGGCACTGAAGAGGGCCCCTATCCGAGGCTGAAACGTTTGCCAAACTCATACTTATATAATTCACTGCATGTTAAATCACATAATCATATGACCCTATTGCCAATATAAAAAGTTTCTGAAAACGAATTTAATACTTGGGTCAATAAAAAACGACATCTCTCAAAAAACCAGTAAAGATGTCACTGAACGATGGTATATAAAGTTCGAATTGGCTTTAGAAACCGATTGCTTATGATGGAATACGCGGTCCTTTCATTAGACTCATTAGGGATTTAACTGATTTTCAACTTCCGTACCTCCTGGATTTAACTGGGTGGGCATTTTTGGGAATTTATTACACAGAAATTATTTTAAATTTTGATATTCTACAAACACAGGCATGTTTGCGGTATCTTACAGATTACAAAACACAAAATCGACCACACGGTGTTTTGAACACAAAGTATTTTGGCAACATTTTTTGTTCTGTGCATGGCAAAAGTTTCAGTTTTTATGTTTTATGTTTATGTTATTTCCGCACACCGAACCAAAAATGTTGCCAAAACACTTTGTGTGTAAAACTCCGCGTGTGCGATTTTCCTCTGTAGATTTAAAGCACCCCGTACTTTCATTACATTGTCAAATGTTACTCATTACGCAAAATATGTTTCACTTCTTGTACACTTGAAAATTCTCTAATTAACTTTAATATTAACATATGCGCCAACTATCAATGTATCAAATGAAAAATATTCTTTATTATTATGTGGAATTCTTTTCTAAACCTTCACGACAAAATACAAAAAACCGCAAGTCAAAAATTTTTTTAAATCAAAATTGATTCTTTTTTGGAAATTATTAATTGTAGAAAAAAGTCTTAACATAAAATAGTTGTGGTTTTTCAAAATTTTTAAGTCTGTCATGAAAGTGCATGATGAAAAATGAAATGAAACCTTTCCTGATAAACCATAAAAACTTCAAGAAATTTGTTTTTTTCATAGTGAAAACTAGTCACTCCTAAATTATTGATTACATGAAAAAGCATTTCACAAAAAAGTGTAATTTATTAAGATCTAAATTTTTTGTTCACAATATTTTTCTCTGAAATGCATTCTTTTCAAGGTGTTGTATGTTTTTTGATCAAAAGCAAGAAAAATCAGTGAGTTTAATTCTTGGTCGATTTTATCGAAAAGTAGTGATTTCACTAAAAAATTTCGTACAAAAAAAAGTTGTATCTTCACGAAATCTAGCATTTCCCTGAAAGATATTTTTATATAGAAGCAATATTTTTCAGAACAAATCATGAAAACCGTAAAAACAAAGGTCGTTTCAAAAATTCACTGTATCTCAGAAATTAAAATGCACATAAAAGCCTCTCATGTAGGCTTTTTCGTAAAAGATTGAGTGTATGAATTTACACATAATATCCACATATAAAGTTTAAACTATAGTCATTAAGCCAATGTGAAAATGGTCCATTTGATGAAAAGTAGCTTTCTTAGCCTAATAAATATTTATTTAAGAGAAAAACAAAAGCTTCACTAAAATTATTTCCATGGAATTTTCATTCAGCATATACCTTATCACTTTTCACCAAAGCGAGAACAATCACCTCGGAAATCAGAAATTGGCATCTCTTTTAAGTTTGGTGAAATTTAGTGAATTCATAGACAACTCTGAAGATATCCTTTTTTTTGTTTTTGACATACGTTATAAATTGCATTTTTCATGCAATTAAGAACACTAGTCATGCTTTCGTAGCAGGTTTCATTCTTGCTATCCTAATACAAAATTCATTCATGTTTAGTATGGATCCCTTCATCTTAAAAAAGTACAAAGTTTCATGCTTTTAAAGTCGTTGTGCCTTGCAAAAATAGTTGGAATAAAGCAATTAACTTTGAAATTAAATATAATTTCAAGTTTAAATCATCCGTCATATGATCTTTATTATACAATTATTGTGTTCACAACAACAACGTTTCGGCACCTTTTTGTGCCTTCTTCAGGTTTGGAATTTTTCTAAAAATAATATTATGAAGAAATAATTAATATTCAAAAGTCAAATTTTTGAAGAAGTAGAAGTTTTTTTCAAACATTGTACTTACAATTTAGACGTTTTTAAACTTTTCGACGATTAAAACATGTTTGTACAGGTGTTTTTGTTCCATTTTCCAATCGAAAATATTATTTTTCAATAAAAACACTATTTCTAATACAAAACATTTTTTAACTGTTATGGTCCAATGGTAAAATAAATAAATTTGTAAAAACTTTTGATTCTAGTCCATCTCTCTTTTGCGGGAGTTTATTTTGTGGATGAACCACGGTCTAACGACCTCGAGGTACGACATGATACTTTTCTCTTATATTTTTTAATAAAAATTGATTCTAAGATTTCTCTTCTGTATGTGCTTTTTTCTTTACCTAATATTTTCATATTGCTAAATGTGAAATCAAAATAATGATCATGTGTCCATGCATGTTTCGATAGGCCTGCTTTTGGTTTCCTGTTCTGATAAACCTCGTATATATGGGAAAAACACTGTAATGTCAAATTTGCTATGTTTTTTTAACCACTTTTATTTTTTATTGTTTTTACTTGTGCTATTGTAAATTTCGTGAATACGTTCTTTCATAATGCTATTTATTAATGATAACGGGTAATTATTTAATTTTGAAGTTTCTTTAATTAAATCTAAATTGTTTTTTCTGAAATTGGAATCACTGAGTTTTATGGCCCTATCAGTGAGTCCTTTTATTAAGCCAATCTTTTGACTAAATTCATGATGTGAATTATAGTTTAGATATTGGCCAGATCATGTTTGTTTCCTGAACCAATTTGTACTGATGTTTCCTTCATGTGTTTTTTAAATAGAAATATTAAAAAAATTTAAGGTGTTATTATTTTCAATTTCGTATGTGAACTTTAAAGATTCTTCTATGTTGTTAAATGCTTGAACAAATTTATTAATTTTTTCAGTAGGAATGATAGCGAATATGTCGTCAACATATCTTTTGTATATTAATCGTCTAAAGTCTAAATTTCTTAAGGCTCTATTTTCGACATCTTCTAATACGAGATTGAAAATGATCAGATACAAAGGAGAACCCATTGGACAACCAAATACTTGTTTATAATATTTTTTATTGAATGCAAAAACCCTATTATTGAAAACCGTTTTCATTGTTACTAGAATGTCTTTTTTGGGATTCTCGTAAGATTTCTATTGAGATTTAATTTTTTTTCAACAACTTCCAAAGACAAATCCAGAGGTATATTGTCGAACATGGAAACGACATCTGGTGGAATCATGGAGTGGGAACTTGGAATTTTTTGGTTTTTCAGACCATTTTTTAATTCCCAGCTATCTTTAACGAAAGACTTAGCTTTTCCTGATAATGGTTTTGAGATTCCAGACAAAAAAAGCTAATTTATAGGTGGAGGAACCAATGGAAGAGACCATTATTCTCCATTTTAAATCTGGTTTACGTACCTTAGGGGGAGCATAAGCTTTAGCTATAATGGAACCACGTGAATTCAGCTTATAAGACATTTGATCATTAATATATGTTTTTTGTTCCCATCTTTTAACAATACCATTTCATTTTTCTTCTATTGAAGGTACCAAAGAGGTTTTTACTTCTTTTTAAATATTTTTATTTTTCAACATTGTTTCTGCGGTTTCTTTGTAATGATTTAAATTAGAAACTACAGTCACATTTCCTTTGTCAGCTTCAACGAAAATAATGTCTTTGTTATTTAATTGGAACTTTTTTACGTTTTCTATTTCTTGTAACTTAACTTGATTTTTAAATTTATTGTTACAGACAAAATTTGAGATAAGTGTGGTGACTTCCTTCCTGATATTTTGTTTTTTATTGGGATTTAGGACTCGGATACTGTTTTGTGAATTAGCAATGATGTTGATAACAGGAATTTTTTGGTTATTAAGAGGAATTCCAAAACTTTTCCCCAAGGCAATGGTCTCAGCAATATGATTTGGAATTTGTTTATTTGAAATGTTTCTGAACCATTTTTCAGTTCTTATTTTCTTATTTTCATAATTATGTTGAAAAAGCTTATTTCTTTTGAGTTCAAATTTTTGTTTAAGTTCTAATCTGGTTTTGATTTTTATTTTTTCCGGAATCAATTCTTGTGAAGCGAAAAAAGTATTTATACATTGTTCTTTGATATTTCTATATAAATGGTGTTTTTAATGTTGTGAATAGTTTCCTAAATAATAAATCAAGAAAACTAAATTTTTGATTTCAGAATTTAGAATTTGTTTTTGAGAATGAGGTATTGCTGCCTCTAATTTGTTACGTACATTGTAATGAGCGCTGTTAATTTGAAAATGTGTCGTGGAATTTTCAATGTGTGCTGGAATTATGGAACTTCTCCTGCATCTAACGAGCAAGGTCCTTTGTTCTTTGAGACGGATCAGTTTTCTTTGGATTGATATCCACTCACCTATATCCCGCCTAGGGCCAAGGCCATATTTTTCTTTGATGTATTTAAAAAATCTCATACTTTTCCAGTACGTTATCGACCATAAATTACATAATATAGTTGAAGGTTTGTCCAACAACAAGAAGTGTTAATCGATCGTCCATCAGAACGAAGCATTTCAACTTTGAAATTAAATATAATTTCAAGCTTAAATCATCGGTCATACGATTTTTATCATACAATTGTGTTCACAACAACAACGTTTTGGCACCTTTTTGTGCCTTCTTCGGGTTTGCAATTTTTCTAAAAATAATATTATAAAGAAATAATTAATATTTAAAAGTCAAATTTTTGAAAAAGTAGAAGTTTTTTTCAAACATTGTACCTACAATTTAGACATTTTTTAACTTTGTCGACAATAAAAACATATTTGTACAGGTGTTTTTGTTCCATTTTCCAATCGAAAATATTATTTTTTAATAAAAACACTATTTCTAATACAAAACATTTTTTAATTGTTATGGTCCAATGGTAAAATGAATAAATTTGTAAGAACTTTTGATTCTAGTCCATCTCTCTTTTGCGGGAGTTTATTTTTTGGATAAACCATGGTTTGACGACCTCGAGGTACGACATGATACTGAAATATTATGAATTAAATGATTGGAAAACGTTTACATACAAATTGACTTCCAACTTCAAATAAATTGTGGATGAAATTTGAATTCAGAATGAAAATGTCAAATAGTATTTAAAATGCTTAGACACACGTTGTCAATATTTAACATTTCAGTCTGTAAATTTATGCAATTTCTTTTATATTTTTTAATGAAAATTGATTCTAAGATTTTTCTTCTGTATGTGTTTTTCTCTACCTAAAATTTTCATATTGCTACATGTGAAATCAAAATACTGATCATGTGTCCATGCATGTTTCGATAGGCCTGTATTTTGACCATAACAGTTAAAAAATGTTTTGTTTTAAAAATAGTGTTTTTATTAAAAAAAAATATTTTCGATTGGAAAATGGAACAAAAACACCTGGACAAACATGTTTTAATTGTTAACAAAGTTTAGAAACGTCTAAATTGTAAGTACAATGTTTGAAAAAAAATTTCTACTTCTTCAAACATTTGACTTTTAAATATTAATTATTTCTTTATAATATTATTTTTAGACAAATTTCAAACCTGAAGAAGGCACAAGAATATATGATAATAGTATATTTCCTGAAAATTAGCTAAGCCTTCAAACATGCAATAAATTAAAATTGTAAAAATATATTTGAATACTACAATTTCGCTTCAAAGCTTATATCTTGAGACAGAATCGAAATATTCAAAACTAACATAATACTCAATTTCGTATTTAGAAAAAAAAATCAACATTTGAAAGCGTTTAAGAATGAAAAAGTTTTGCACTTCTGAGTGATTTAAGGATTCTGCAATAATTTCAATGCACTTATTGTTGACTGATATTTATTATCATTCGTAGGTTGATTGAGAAACGTTTTTGTTTCCTACTGATTATTGATTGAATCTAATATAATAACCATGTATACAAGTCAATTATGAATTCTTTGGATTTTATCAGAGTGACCAAGTGAAAAAGCAGGAGCTTAAGTAATATATTTCCGTTTCTTGAATCATCTTGAGTACGTAGTATTAGGACCGTGATTTTGTAACGACTTTAAACTGACGGCCATTTAGCGGCTGAATTGGTCTCTCGTTTGTTTTATCTGAATTTGCCAATTCTATTTGCCTGAAAGCCTGCAACTGAAAATAAAAAAAATTTTAATGTTAATATAACTTTGCTAAAGCATTCATGTGTATATTAGGGTACCAAAAAAATATTTGAAGTTTAAATTTTTCAAACGCACTCCCTACATTTTTTCCTTTCAGTGAAAAAATACTGCCATAAATTTTCTTTTATTTTCGAAGAATTGTTTGGAAGTATAGCTAGGATGTTTTAGGGCTAAAGATGAATTTTCTTACTTTTAGATTTTCTTAAAATACAAATTTGAGGTGAATAAACTCCATCTCTAGAAAGTATTCGTATTTATTGAAAAAGAAGTCTTGAATTTTATGAAAAAAAAAAGTTTTTCAAGTTAATATCGGGCTTAGTATATAAAAATTTGGAATTTCATTACAATTATTGGTCTGAAACGGCTCCCAAACATTTTTTTATCCTGGAATAATATGCACAAGATTTTTTCTAAATATATAAAAAAATACTCTACATAATTAATAAATTCAAAATATTTATACCGGGTAACAGAAAAAAATCTTCAACTTCGAAATACAAAAAAATACACATTTTTTATAGTTTATAGATTCATACAGTATTTTGAAACGTATATTTAGATGTAATTTACCTGAAAAGGATGTAAGCTAGTTAACTAATGTCGATTGTGGTGCCTCTCTGCACTTTTATAAGTTGCGTTAAGTTTTGTTTATCGATTTCAATAAATTTTTGTAAGTTCTATCAAAAGGTAACTAAAATTGACTAAAAGTGACTAATGTGTATTACTAATGTAACTAATGCTCTTTTGAATTCAAAAGAACTTGATGAAATTCTTTTGAGTGTAACGCGGTACACAAGTTTTTAATTTATTCATTATAGAGAATATTTTCTCGATATTTTAGAATGTATCCTGTGTATATTATTCGAGGAAAGAAATTTTTTAGGGCCATTTCGAAGCATTAATTCTAATGAAATTCGAAATTTTCGTATTCTAAGCCCGATAATATCTTCACACATTTTTTTTGTTTTATAAAATTTAGGACATATTTCCCAATAAATAAAGAATACTTTCTAATGGTGAAAGAATTTCTTAGCCTTGAATTTGTATTTTTGATGAATGGAAAACTAGGAAGATCCATGTTCCGACCTGAAACAGCCTAGCAGAACTTCTAAACAGTTTTGAAAAAATAAAAGCTAGTTTATGGCAGTATTTCTCCACCAGGAGCAAGTTATTTAGGGGGTAGCGCTTGCAAAATTTAAATTCTTATTGGGCACCCTGATATATAATCTAGGCTCAATAGATGAGAAAAACTATCAGATTAATCTCTGAAATTATACGTAAACTTTTTTTTTCAACTGAAAAAATAAAAATTTATTGCAGTAGAAAAATGGAATGAAATTATTAAAAATAATAGCTACTCAAAGTTTAACTAGAAAAGGTGCAAGCATTTCTCCCCACATGTTTCAAATTGAAATGCTTTTCACCTGCTTGTAATAGATAGCAATTTACCTGTTCGCATCTTTTCCAGTTAAATTTCCAGCGACTATCTTTAAGCCAATATTTCTTCTTTAAACTTGTGATCTTTTTTTTCTGTTAACAGATATACATTTTTCAATCCAATTACTAAATTTCATATCAGATGATATGAGGCAATTTGAGTTAAGTTCCATTCCATTTTTTTAAATGTAATTATTGAATTGTTAAATTTTTAAATTATGAAATCATCCAGTTTACGATGCGTAATTCTAAAATCTTTTACTTTAAGAATTTTATTTTTTGTCTTCATTTTCAAGCATATATTTTTAATTAGAAGAATTTACAAATGCAGTTTTAAGGACTCAGACAATTGAAAATTAGTAGCGTTTGAAAGTGAAAATTTTGGAAAGAAAACGTTTTTGAGTTGATCATATTCAAATATAAATTGATTATTCATTATACAAGACGATCCTGAATCTGTTCAAAATCAAACAATTTACAGGTTTTAACGATAAAAATTGCACTGTTTTAATTCGAAAGCCTTAGCAGTTAAGCAAATGTAAACGTCCGGTTAAAACTGTATCAACTATTTTCAAATTTCAAATGATTTGAAATGAATAGTCATAATAAACTGCTTTTATCCAATTTCAAATCCTATTGAAATATTGTTCCAGTTTAAAATATTCCATTTTTAACCCATTTAATTTGAAATTCCTTAATCAAAGAAAGCAATCATTTTTTTTAGAATTTAGCAATATTTGACTGTGACATTTGAAATCAGCAATTATTAATCGAATTTCCAGAACTAAACAATTCGAATATGAATGGTTTGAAAGAAAAAACCTTGCATTGCTAAAATTTTAGATTACATGCTACATTCAGACATTAAGCTTTACAATTTTAATTGTTCCATTCAAAAAATTTGTAATTGTAACAGTGTTGAATTTTGATTTATAAATGATAGTTCAACAATTATTAATTTGAAAGGACTTAAAATAAAACAATTTAACTTTTACTTAAAAAAGTGTTCACTTAAAAAATAATAAAATCATTCAATTTTTAATGTTTCTAACTCAAAATTGCTCTAGATGATATAATTTTGAAGATTTACAAATCTATTGATTTATTTTCCATTTCAGAGCGTTGAAAATAATAGCGTGGATTTATATATTTTTTATCGATGAATCTTTGAACTATTCAATTAATAAAAGTTTAAAATTAACGATTTTGCAGTTTAACGGAATCAAATTGAAAAATTTTCAATTGAAATATTTTCAAATCTTTTGTAATCTTTGGAATCTTTAAGAAAGCTTTCGAAAATTTTGGAAATCTTTATGAAATCTTTGAAATCTTTTAGAATCACTGAAATCTTTTGGAATTATTCAAATCTTTGTGAAATATTTGAAAACATTGTTGAATCTTTTCAAATCTATTGAAATCATTCTGTAATCTTTCAAATCCTCGCGAAATCTTCGAAATTCTAAAATGTTTTGAAAACTTCGAAATCTTTTGAAATCTTTGAAATCTTCCCGAAATCTTTAAAATCTTCTGAAATATTTTAAAGTCTTTAAATTTTGAAATTCCTCAACTGAAAAGTGATGAAAGCTCCCATTTCATACGTCTAAATAACTGAGCATTTGAATGAAAAATTTGCTTAGTTTCAATTTTGAAACTTTGAATTCAGAGTTCCACTTTGAGTGATCTAATTTGCAGTTCAGTTTTGATGACTCCAAATAAAAATATTTTCAGCTATAAGAGTTCAAAATTTTTAATTTCAATGACCGTGAACAATTTTCGCGAACCGAGAGAGAATCGGAAAATAACCGTGAGTTTTTTTCCTCGTTTAGAACGGCCACCCTGAGTTAAAAACAAAATTTTTCGAATCAAAAAGGAAATTAAGAAGAAATAGTAACATGTACTCGTATAATATATATTCAGTTAAAGTAAAAACCTGTTTCTCAGTCACGTAACGCAACTTCGATTCTAATAACCAAGTCACAACTTGCGAACAAGGTGGTGTTGTTAAAGATCCCTGGTATGTTACATATACACTTTGGGAAGACTTCTTTAGTCCGATCATTGAGAATGTAAACGGTTCAATATCGGCCGTTGCTCCTATTTTCGTGACCTTAGATAGCGCGTTTATTATCGGTCCAAACTCAGTTTCTGGATTTTTCACCTGAAATTATAATTTTATCAAAATTATTGAGCAAGTACCATAGGTGAAAAACATTATTTGGTGCTAAAATTTCGTCAGTTTTTTATATTGCAATTTTTACGTATGAAAAAATGTCGGTAGGTATGAAAGAATATAATTTTGTTCTGAGATCATATTTATAATTTGGTAGTTTTCCGGGAAAATGATTTTCACAGAAATGGAACTTCCTGCTAAACAAATACTTACCCCTGCCTTTGGAATTTGAAACATAGCACCAATCACAGAAAGACCGTCAGGTTTACTAACAGCTTTCTTGAGTGAGCCGTAACTTTGTTTATAGTTTACCAAATGCATCTCCAAGGGTAAGCTGTTAAGAAAGCTCAAAAGTTATTATCTTGAAAGAACAACGAAACAATATTTCCATGATCTGGCGAAATATGAAATATTATCATAAAATAGAGTTTTCATAACACATGCATGATTTAAGTCCTTCTCAATGTCTATGAAGTGGGGCTATAGTTCTACTTTTCAGTCCCTAGGGAGTAAAAAGTGACCTCAGAGGTGAATAATGAAAATTATGAAGCGATCAGTTGATGTCGTTGACAGATTGTTTGACAGATATGCGATCCACGACATTTTTTCAACATTTTGGGGCCAGGTAACCGATCTAAATAAAACTTTATGAAATTGAAGTAAATGTTGGCACTTAAACATACGCAAAGTATCAAGTCAAAATAAATGTTTATTTAAGACCTGCTCTGTGTTGAAATTCATCGATATGTCAAGAATGGTTAATCGTAGGCAGATTTTATATTTTCAGAAAAATTTAGTGAAACGTAACGAATAGAATGAGTTATTGGCATCATTGCGATATTTTTCGAATCAACAAAATTATTTAAATAATTCAATATAACTTTCGAGCGGCCAGTCGAAATCGATTGGTTTGAAGACTTAAACACTCTAGAGCCTGTCCGGTTTAATAACCAAAAATAAAATTTCAGGTCAACTTATAAAATTGATCAATATTTTGAGAAATGTTGAGCACGGCAAGGAACTTTTAATCCCCTCGCGCATGAGGACTGACGAAACTGTGCCCAGCGATAACCGTGAACAAACTTGTTCAAATTTCTCGCCGCGATCGATATTTTTGTGAATATTTATCAGTTTTATGAGGTGCCCCGAAATTATATTTTTGATTTTGAAGCAGACACGCTCAAGAGTATTCAAGTCTTTGGACCAATCGATTTCCATTGGCCGCTCGAAAGTTACATTAAATTATTTAAATAATTTTCTTAATTTAAAAAACTTTGCAAAGATGGTTACGTTTCACTGAATTTTTCTAAAAAAAGAGAACCTGTCTATGATTCATCATTTTCGAAGTATCGTCATTTAAATTTTTTTAGCAAATTGCAATATTTCGGAAACTAATATTTGGGATTCAAATTTGTCTTGTCATATGAGATATTACAAAGTTTCATTCGGATCGGTCACCATAACCCAAAATGTTGAAAAAATTTCGTGGACTCCCACAGATTGGACCAACCCGAAGCAATAAGTTACCATAAATCACCGATGAATTACAATAATTTACCATAAATTACCATAATTTATCATAAGTTGCCATAATTTACCATAAATTACTATAAATCACCGAAATTTTTTGGATTCTCAGAATTTTGGCTAATTTCTCAAACTTTCAAAATTTTACAAAATTTCACAAAAATTTCAAGTTTCAAAAATTTCTACGAATTTCAAAAATTTCAAAGATTTCGAATAATTTCAAAAAGACTCAAATTTTCTCAAAATTTCTTAGCTTTATATTAAAATAAGGATAAAGTTTCAAACATTCCTCCATATGAGTAGAAATCAGGCCTGTGTTCCAGTCGTGTCTGAAATCATGCATTTGTTGAAAAAAATATCGTATGCACCAAGGGGAAGAGGACTTTTATTACGCGCATAATATGCCATTATGATGAGATAAATTTTTTGCTGATGATTATTTCGTGAAAAAGGTCAAAAGAATAAATTAATTGTAGATCTTACTGATTTCCATTAACGGAATGCTCACTCCCATTTGCATTCGTGCTACCCCAGTGAAAGTGGAAGCTGTCTAAGACATATACACCATTGAGAGGTCCACCCCTAATACTTGGTCTTGTAGATGAATAGGTAGGCGAAAATACCACTATGTGCGAAAGAAAAATATCACTGGTAATTTTAACATGACGCAAAAAAACAGACGAAGACGTGAAAAAAAAACTCTTGGGTAAGCGTCGCAAGAATGATGAGAGCATTAAAATAGTGTGGGATTTAAAATCAAGATTCCAGGTTAGCGTAAAGATAGCTGTTTATTCAGATAACAAAAACGATTGTGAAA
>JAUMHM010084682.1:0-12187 GCA_032362435.1 Melikaiella ostensackeni
TTGTATGTTTTTGCGATGACGGTTGTTTTGTCAAATAAAATTCTATGTCCTGTCTCGATCTGATGCTCAGCTAGTGCTGATTGCGTGAAATGTTTCAGTCTGACTTTACTCTCATGCTCTGGCCAATCACAGGCATCGTAGAGAGTATATATAAGAGCAACATAATTTGAAGCTTCAATTTCAGGTTGGCCGTGAAGAAGTGAACTGCAATATTCACGAAACGTCGGCAAGATTCGTACTTTTGCACACGATTGAAACCCGAAACACCTCCTTTCATCATAAAATAATTATGTTAAGTGAGGGTTTTTATCTCTAAAAATTGTTATAAACAATGAAGCACTATATTTTATGAACAATAGACAATGTAAGCTATGGTATGTATAGGTTTTGCAACAGTTTTAGTGAAAATTATGACACTGGTCGACCTGGATGATTTTTTATCAACAAATTGAAGTTCGGGATGAGTTCCTCTGAAAAAAGCCTTTTTTAACAACCATTGGAAACAAAAAAAACAACGGAGCTTCGAAAATAAGAAGGTTATTTGCGCAAATATAATTTTCAAAAATATTGATATTTTTGGGGTAGTTTTGCACCACATCAGCTCACAGTGGGCCAGGAGACCCAGTTCCGTGGCCAAAAGTTAGCAAACCCATCAAATTATACAAAAATAACTTTTAATTACGCCCATACTCTCGTGCAAAACAAGAAAACCCCTAACTTACTTTTGGGATTTGGTCCCTGAATCACAATTGTTTTGCACTGAAATATATTAAAAACAATTGCGAATCAGGAGCCAAATCCCAAATGTAAGTTACGAGGTCTCTTATTTTGTACGGTAATATATATGATTTTTTTGGATCGCTGATTCCGAATCTAATGTGAAAATTAAAAAATTTTAAAAACAAAATAACAGGTCGAATATGGCAAACAAATATTTCAAAAAATTATTGGATTTACTCGAAGGGTGGTATTTCAGAATATTTTATTAAAGGACGATTTTTCATGAAAAATAATTCAACTTTGGATTGCTTCAACAAAGCCCATGCGACTCAATAGGTTGAACAACTGCTTATAACTTCATGAGTTGTTTATATATTGTCAGATTATGCCAGTTTCTCATGACCAATACCATTACGACGATATTATATACCAATACGACGATTCTAAGACAGAATAATTTTTTCTACAAAAAACTGATATACTGAAGAATTTCCTTAAACAAATTGCTTATAAAAATTAACTTGTACATTAAATAAATTATTTATGCCCATTACGTATATCTACGTTATTACGTATAACTGAAAAAAAATTCTCTGAGTCGCAGCGAAAAATGTATGTATTATTGTCATACCCAGTGGAAAATTGCCAATGTTGGCCATTGGCGCAAGAATGGCCTAATACTGGCAACCTATCGTTTCAGAATCGGCGAATGATTGTCTGCCAGTCTTGGCGCATCATTGGCCGAAGACTGGGATGATGAGGCCAATGCCAAGACTCGGCATCCAGTAATGGTGCACGACTGGCAGCCAAGACAGTCCAAGGATCTCGAAAACAAGGGTAATTATTGGCTGCCAAGATCGGACCAACCTTGCCGATTATTCGAGAAGAAAAATTTGCAAATTCAAACAAAAAATTTTGGATACTGCCAAAATTGCATATTCAAAATTTAGCAATTTTCAAACAGAAAGATTATTCTTCAATATATTACAAGGTTTAAGAGAATTTAATTTCTTCCCATTTGTCTCTTCGCTATGAGAAAATTAGAGAGTGATTCAAAAATAACGGTCTGCCATTTTAGCTATAGAACAGCGAATCATTACGACACATGATGAATTCCCATCTGCCACTGTCCCTCTTCTTATATTTTCAGCAGATGAGTTTACTATTGAGAAAGAACGATACCAGCGCGCCCTGGCGGACTACTTCCGCCACGCACTTCGGATATCCCGCGCATCTGTAGTCGCGCAGCGCGGGTATATTCAAATCAAATAAGAAACGCGGCGGAATTAATCTCGTAATGGTTCGCTGTTCTATAGCTAGAATGGCGGACCGTTATTTTTACGTTACTGATCACTCTCTACTCTTCCATTTCCAATGGAGAAGAGAGACCCTTGGCAAGTCTTGGCTGCCAATTTCGGACCATTACTTGCTGCCGAATCTTGGCATTGGCGTTATTATCCTAAGCTTCAGCAAATGATGGCCCAAGACAGGCGGTCAATCTTGCGCCACCATTGGTATCATCGGGTCCCAAGCTTGGGCCGAGCATGGGCCAATGGTGAATTTCCCAACGGGGAGTATTCCTGAAGACAAATTTCTAAGTCTTTTACTGTTAAGAAGGGTTTGTGCTGGAAATTCAATAAGTATCTACAAATCTAGAAATTTGAAAATCAAGGACACATCAATAAAAAAATGCCGCGAATGCTAAAAATCATGTTAGAGACATGGCATATATTACGTAACACGTTTTCTTTTGTTTATATCGTTGTGTTCTTTTTAATTTCATGGCAATTTTATTCAGTCCTTATTTAAACAGAAGAAAAATGCGCCACGTAGTATATGAACGATCCCCTTTTGAGTATAATGACACATTTTTATATTATTAATGGGGAGTGCAACATTTCCTGCGCGCTGTAGCGCGCGTATAATATTTCTAGTTCACAAATAAACTCAATTGAAGCTTCGAAAGAAAATCCCCGTGGGGAATGTTATTAATTAATTTTTGTTAAGAGTAACTGGTTATAAATGTAATTTCTTTCAGGAATTAAATGTGGCGAGGAAACATTAATTCTAATTACTTTAAAGAGAAACAGATATGCAGATTGTTGGTTTGCGGATGTTAGCATCAACAGAGGCGGTTTGATGCCAACGTTTCGCAAACATTGTAGCGAGCTTACACAGAGCATTTGCCCACGACACTATATATAGTCGGAAGCAAACGGTCTATCGGGTACCTTTAGATCCGGAAAAGGGAAAACCAAATGCAAGGCGAGGAATAATACTCTATTTTAATTGGAATAATGTCCATTTTTATCTTGCACAAATATTGCAAAGCAAATCAATTTTAACAAGTTTTCTGCGAACGGTTTTAAAAAATGTTCGTCGAACGATTTACCTAAAAAAAAGTACTAAACAAACAATAACAAATAGTTTAATGGAGAAAGAGCAAAAGAGAGGCGAGGAATAATACTCTATTTTAATTTGAAGATTATTCCTTTTTATCTTGCACAAATGTCGTAAAGCAAATCAATTCCAACAAGTTTTCTGCAAATTGCTTTGAGAAATTTTCACCAAACGATTTACCTCAAAAAAGTGTTAAACAAACAATTTCAAATAGTTTAATGGAGAAAAAGCAAAGAGAAGGCGAGGAATAATACTCTCGTTTAATTTGAAAATTATCCATTTTTATCTTGCACAAATGTTGTAAAGCAAATCAATTCCAACAAATTTTCTGCAAATGGCTTTGAAAAATTTTCACCAAACGATTTACCTCAAAAAAGTGCTAGACAAACAATTTCAAATAGTTTAATGGAGAAAAAGCAAAGGAGAGGCGAGGAATAATACTCTATTTTAATTTGAAGATTATCCATTTTTATCTTGCACAAATTTTGTAAAGCAAATCAATTCGAACAAGTTTTCTGCAGATGGCTTTAAAAAATGTTCACCAAACGATTTACCTTGAAAAAGTGGTAAACAAATAATTTCAAATAGTTTAATGGAGAAAAAGCAAAGGAAAGGCGAGGAACAATATGCTATTCTTATTTGAAGATTATGCATTTTCATCCTGCACAAATATTGCAAAGCAAATCAATTTCAACAAGTTTTCTGCGAACAGTTTCAAAAAAGTTCGTCGAACGATTTACCTAAAAAAAGTTCTAAACAAACAATTACAAATAGTTTAATGGAGAGAAAGCAAAGGGGAGGCAAGGAATAATAATCTATTTTAGTTGGAGATTATCCATTTTCATCTTGAACAAATATTGTTCTGCAAGTCAATTTCAACAAGTTTCCTGCCAACACTTATAGAAAATTTTCACCGAAGAGTTTACCTAAAAAAAAGGTACCAAACAAACAATCTCGAATACTTTAATGTGGGAAAACCAAAGGGGAGGCGAGGAATAATACTCAATTTTAATTTGAAGATTATCCATTTTCATCTTGCACAAACATTGTTTTGAAAGTCAATTTCAAAAAGTTTTCTGCTGACGGTTTTAAAAAATTTTTACCAAATGGCTTACATAAATAAGTACTAAACAAACAATCAAATACTTCAATAGGGAGAACCAAGGGGAAGGCAAGAAATAATAATCTATTTCAGTTGGAATAATATTCATTCTCATCTTGCACAAATATTGTTCAGCAGATCAATTTTAACAAGTTTTCTTCAAACGATTTTAAAAAATGTTCACCAAACGATTCACCTTCAAAAAGTGCAAAAGAAACAATTTCAAATAGTATTATGGGGAAAACCCAAAAGGAAGGCGAGGAATAATACTCTATTCTAGTTTGAGGATTATCCATTTTCATCTTGTACAAATATTGTTCCAAGTCAATTTCAACATGTTTTCTGCTAACGGTTTTAGAAAATTTTTTACTAAATGGTTTACCTCAAAAAAGTACTAAACAAACAATTTCAAATACTTTAATGTGGGAAAATCAAACGCAAGGTGAAGAATGATACTCTATTTCATTTGGAATAATATCCATTTTCATCTTGCACAAATATTATTCTACAAATCCATTAAAACAAGTTTTCTGCTAACGGTTTTAGAAAATTTTCACCAAATGATTTACCTAAAAAAAGTACTGAACAAACACTTCAAAATACTTTAATGTGAGAAAATCAAACGCAAGGCGAGGAATAATACTCTATTTCATTTGGAATAATATCCATTTTCATCATATGCAAATATTGTACTGCAAATCAATTGCAACAAGTTTTCTGCGAACGTTTTTGCAAAGTATTCACCAAACGATTTACCTTAAAAAAGTGCTAAGCAAACGAATTCAAATAGTTTGATGCGCGAAACCAAACGGAAGGAGAGGAATAATACTCTATTTCAATTGAAATGATATCTATTTTCATCTTCCACAAATATTATTCTACAAATCAATTTCAAGAAGTTGTCTGCGAACGGTTTTAAAAAATGTTCACCAAACGATTTACCTAAAAAAAATTCTAAACCAACAACTTCAAATACTTTAATGTCACAGGTGGAAAAGTCATGGATAGTGGAAAGAATTGTGTATAATTTTCAATAATAATTCAATAATAATAATAAATATATGAATGTAGATAATAGATGAAAGATAGATGATCGATAAAAATAAATAATAATAATAATAAGAATAATAATAATTTAATAATAATTCGAAAACAAAAAGAGCCAGGGTCATGGAATTTGGAGGTATCGTAGTCCTAAATAATGCCCGGTATTTATTAAATTTAGAACCGGATCGGTCGAGAATACATTTTTTTCGATTTTATTTATAATAGGGAAATAAACTATACGTAGATTTCAATGAAATACATCCTTCTTTAACGACAAAGTTTGAGGTTCATTCATTAAATATCGTGAGAATGACAAAAAATGAACCTGAAAAATTTGAAATATTAAAAAATTTCATTACTGTATTGGCAGTAATACCTGGCTCTGTAAACCGGATTTTTTCAAGCAAGGGGCCGTATTTAGTTGATATAATTCCATAGAATTTTTATAGTTATCTCCATACAAAAACTTTCATCTTTGAGAATTTTTAATGTTTTTAATTTTCCGTTTACAAGTATTACTCAAAACTATTAGGAATAAAGCAATTATACTAAATTTGTTCGCTTTGACAACATGAATCAATTGTTTCAGTTAGAAGCACTCTATGACCAAATGAAGTTATGGTATGTAGAGATTTGTAAATTTCCCTAACATTTACAAAAAAACTTTCTTAACTTTCGAAATATACCAATATTGTCATTACTTAATTTATTTGCTACGATGAGACAAATCGATTGATATATTAAATAGGCCTGTATGACAAAATCAAATTGTGATACATACAGATATGTCAATTTATTTAACGTTCAAAGGATAAAAAATCTTAATTTTTGAAATCCACCAATATTTTAAGCGTAAAATTGATTTCTGTTGACCAAATGAATCTTTTGAACTGTATAAGAACCATCTATAACTTATGAAAAATAAACAATAGATTATAATAAGCAAGAAGAAATGAGAAATAAATGAGAAACAATAAATTATAAAAAACGCAGGCGAAATCGTCTTTTTCTTCCCCTCAGACTCCTTTTACAATCCGAAATACTCTTGTCACAGCAGTTTTTCATCATTATCGAAGAAAATATATTAACTCGATTTATGTCGAGGTATTTTTTATTTATAAAAAATAGTCATCTATGAGGAAGCACATTGTTCATGAAATAATCACAATTAAAGATACACCATAATTATTATGAACGCGCTTACCAAACTACTTTATAGCGGTTTTTGGATAAAACAAATGAAAATTGTGCATAATTTCTTTCGCTATACATAATTTTTCCACCTGGGGCTAGACATTTAACAAATGCTAAAAAAAAATTTAAGAAGCATCTCAAGGAGATTATCATTATTCGGAAAATAAATGATTTTCTATTTGAAATTTCAATTTAATCAATTAGTTTACCTTTCACGCACTTCAGATATTTAAAGTTTCTAAATTCAAATACTACCATTTTGAGCTCATTTGTGTAGTTTTTGCAATTATAATTGTAAAAATCATTTAATTAACATGTGTAGAGTATTCTCGTGTATAATTTAATGCAGTCGAGTTTATTTTAGCCTAAGAAATTTTCATTTCAACTTTACATAGAATTTTACGTTATAAAGTTCAACTGTGCTGTATCGAGCTGTGTAGGGCTAAATATATTCATTTTGATTCTGTGAAGAGATTTGGAAGGAGAAGGGTTTTGCAAAATCATACTGTTTTTTATGGGGGGAATAGAAAACCTCACGTGAGAAATTTTTTTACTAAAAATTAATCTTTGAACAGATAGTTGATTTTTCAACCAAAATAATTGATTTTTCAACCGAAAGAAGACGGATTTCCAACCAAAGGAATGAATTTTTAATCAAAATGATGGATTTGAAACCAAAAAAAATGAAGTTTTTACCAAAAAATTATATTTTCAACCAACATGATAAACTTTCAAATAAAATAATTTAAATTTTCAGCAAAAAACAGAATTGTTGAATTTTCAGTTAGAAAAATTAATTTTAAACCGAAAAAAACAACAAATTTGCATCAAAATAATCAAATTTTTGACCAAAAAAAAAATGTTTTTGAACTAAAATGATAAATCATCAAACAAGAAAAATGAATTTTGAAGAAAGTAGTTTCACTTTAGAATAATAACAAATTTTAATTTTACATCAAAAACAATTGAATGCAACCAGAAAAGACGAATTTCTGACAAAATATTTGAATCCTAAACCAATACAGATTATTTTGAAACGAACAGTTGCATTTTCAACAAAAAGGATGAAATTTCCACGATAAAAGATGAAGTTTCAAATTGTTGAATTCTCAACAAAATAATAACATTTTCAATCGAATAATAAAATTTTTAATCACAAGACAAACTTGGGTTGATGAGTTGCAGTACAGAACAGAATGTGGAAGTTTACAATCTCAAAATGACCAGAACCTGAAATTGAAATAGACTCGGCTGCGTATCACGAGAAAAAGTGAAATTTTCAGTTGAAAGAAAAAAACTTCCGAAATATTGAGTTGCTAAATTGGAAGATAATCACTTTCATTAGAGAGACTTAACCAATTCAGAGTAAGGTATTCAAGAATTTGGAGATTTCAATTTCACGGGTTTTGAAAATCGTCTTTGGATAGCTGTTAGTTATTTTCCAATTTAATAATAATAATGATAATAATAATTTTTCCCGAGAGATGTAGAGGCTGAATAGGAATAAAAAAAATTTATTTAAAAAAGTTATTCTGTTCCGGGAAAATAAAGATTCAGTGTGACGGTGTCGTGGTGTAACAGACGATTTTTCAATGAAAGGTCTGTAAATAACAGAAAGTTATGTTTTTATTATAAGTGAACGATAATAATTCCAAGAAATATCGTTCTTAATCGCAAGGCAAAAAGTAAAGTTAAAAAAACTTCATAAAAGTGTTTTTTTTTTCTAGAAAATAAAGATTTAAGACTTTAGTTTGGAATATGATTGGTACTTTGGTGCTGAAAAAAGTTGCAAGTAGTATTATTTGAGGGGTTCTCTTTGAGAAAAGGAGTATTTTATTATTTTACCGTCTTATAAAACTTTTAAGAAGACGAATATGGTCTGGAAAAGGTTAAAAACGGGTATGAGGTTTGGTAATTAAAAAAAAGAAGAAAAAGGAGGTGAGAGATATGACGGGAGAATATAATTGGTACTTTTATGCTAAAAAAGTTGCAAATAGTATTTATTTAAGAGGTTTTCTTTGAGAAAAGGAGAATTTTATCATTTTACCGTCTTATAAAACTTTGAGGAAGAGAGATATGGTCAGGAGAAGGTTAAAAAAAGGTATGAAGTCAGGTAATTAAAAAAGAAGAAGAAGAAGAGGGGAGACAAGTACAGAAAGTCAGTTATCAAGTTTTGAATTGCCAATCTTTTTATTACTATACTAAAAATGAGATTTCGAACAAATCCTTTCGGCACATCATGTATTTGATTTTCTAAGAACTTTTTATGCAAAAAAAACCATTTTCGGAAAAAATATTGGTTATCTCGTTCTGTACTGCAACCATCCATTTCTCAACCAACAAAATTATAAAATGAAAAAAATTATATAATTATACGTATGTAGGACGTTTGTTTTGTTTTTGTTCGTTTGTAAGATGTTACGTTTGGCATTAACACATTTTTCTTTCTTAATCTACTTTCATTAAAGTTTCACGTTCACTTAATAAACAGAATTAATATGTATGTTCATTCCCTGAGCTGATAAAATCTTAGTAAGATTTTTCGGGGTAGGGAGGGGGGCATAGCAAATCCTGCGGTATCTCACATGGGGAGGGATGATTGAAAATTTCAGAAAAACGCTTCGCGTAATTTGTAGATGAACCCTAATCTTTAACCACACTAAATAAACTTCTAAGTATATCTCCAGAATTAATATCGCATGATATAAAAAATAAGTCCAAAATAAAAAACATCTTTTCCAGACGATTGCACGTTTATCTTTTTTACTAAAGCTGACAAGATTGAGTCGTTCACCTCCAACCCTCTTTGCACGTGCGAGAAATGATATAAGTCTCGAGCTTGGTAGTATTCGTTGATAATGAAACCCTATAGAAGCCTAAGAAATAGGGGAAGTTACTTTTTACGCTACATGCACACATTTTCACATGAAAAAGGGTATGGCTTACAGTGTTATAAGGCAGCTTGCAAGTGAAAGTTCGTGATTAAAATTTGCGAAGCTCGAGAGAACATGGGATGAGTGTAGGAAAACAAGCTCGGGAAAAGCAATCCAATGTGGTATCCATCTCATTTCGCTTTTAGTACTGGACACAGAGAAGCAGGACTGTGCAAAGGAAGGGTAGAGTATATACAGTGTTAGAGGGAAAGGACCGTCTTCCAGGTACAGATTAAATATTTTTTTTCCAGCTTTTATTTCCACCGTCTGATGTTACAGGCTCTTCGTCAGCGTCAAAACTTTAAGAGGATCAAGTCAAGCATCCTCTCTTATCTTTAATTTTGCGTTTCATTACCGTTCTCCGAACTTTCTGAACGTTTGAGAGGACGTTCAAACTTTACTAAAAATGTATAAATTCCAAGAGCAAACAAAATAATATGCGATACTTGGGAACAAACGTATTTATATTGCACTATAAACATATTCGTTTGAAACGGATCATTTTACTTTTGAATGAAGGAAATAATAAGAACTGTTTGTGTCCTGAACAATTGCACTTTAAAAAAAAATGGTAAAAGTAGGTGGCAGGCACCTACAAAAAAAGGCTTCGTAGCTTATAAGGTCATTAATAAGGTCGTTCAAATATTTCGATTCCCCTCTCCACCCCGCATTTCCCCTCATTATCCCTTCCCTCATTTTCCCTCTCCACCTTCCTCCTCATTATCCCTCACTTTCCCTCATTTCCCCTAACTTCCTTTCACTTCCATCCCCTCACTTTCCCTAACTTCTCCTCCATCATTTTCCCTCAGTATCTCTCGACTTCTATCATTTCTCCTTTCTTCGCCTCACTTTTCCTTATTTACCCTCACTCCTCCCGGTGCGTCCCTTTATTTCCCCTCACTTTCCCCTTCTTATACGACGGACGGACACTCGACCGAAACCATAAGGGTTTCTACCCGGGGCTACGAAAACCTAAAAAAATCATATTTTTATGATCAACAACTCTTAGAACTATTACCTAATTCATTCAACCCAGGGAGTGACACGATTTTTGTTTTTGCATTAGAGGCGTGTGTCAGTTTTGTGAAGAGCGGCGAGTCGTCAAAAGTTGGCGCCACCTCTGCGACACCCGGTCTGCCCGTTGTCTGTTATTATTTTGCGTATAAAAACTCGTGACATGTCATAACTTTATCGACTTTTTGTCATATTTTATTCATTTACGGATAAATGTGTTATAAAAATTGGGAAGGGCATCGATGTATAGCTCCAAACTGTCGATCAGGGTACGACTCAACCCGCTCAAACGGAATGAAAAAAGTGTTTTTCTCCGTTCCAAAAAATGAGGTTGAACGTTGGCAACAAGCAATTAAGCGCGACAAAAAGGATTTTATTGTTAAACCTAGACATGTCGTGTATGAAGATCACTTTTTGAAGGATCGGATGAATTGGAGAAAGGAAATTTTAGCTCCTGGTGGAACAGCTATGGTGGTAAGTATTATGATTTGTTTACACCGATGTCCTTTAACCTAAAATAATCGAATGACTCTGACGGTTTCATGACTACATTGATTTTTAAATTTTGATATATTCTTCTTATTGCCAAACTTTGAGATTATTGTGATAAAGTGTAAAATTATGGTTTTAATAGTTTTTGAAATTTTAAAAATATTTTAAGACCCTTACTATCTTCAAGAAAAAGGTAAAAGTTACATGAATGACAGTTTTGAATTATCGCTGAGTTTCGACATTTATGTACAATTACATTAATTCTCTAATAAATTCAAGTATTAAAGTAAATTGTAATTGTAAAATAATGTGTTTCTTGCAATCAGAATGGTACAAGAAACCTGAATTAAAACCAGGGGTTTTGCCATCTCAATTTCCAAACTGCCCTGAGCATTGTTCGAAGGCTGCTAAAAACCTCGTCTAATAAAGCGCGATTTTTTGACAAAGGTTTCTGAAATGACTAATAAAAATATATTGGGCAAACGAAAACATTAAGATATTCTAGAAATATTTTAAAATGAAGCAAATGAGAAAAGTGCTACTAATGGTACCGAATGTTTCAAAAACCCAAAATTATCTATAATCGATGGGGTTTTTCCCCAGTTGGTATAAACGCGAATAATTTAAATAATTATATTTATTCAAATAAATTAACCTGGCATTTATTACTCCCATATACCCTCCTACTGTCTTCACTGCTTTACTCCATATTTAATTTATATCTTCATATTTTAATTGAATTTTTAGATAAATAAATGACGAAATGTGCAGTAAAGTTGATAGCTTTAATACTGATAATCTTTTCAGCCCTTTCACGATTAATATATATACTGAATATTAAAATTTATGATTTTTATAATTTCTTGTAAATTTTTATTATATTGTAGTAAAACATTAGGATCATTCAAGACATTAAAAATAGAAGAACTATTTTTTATATCATCATTTCAAAGCATTGAGTTGATTTGTTTCAAAACGTTAAAGACGTAATCTTTATATTTTAACATTTTACTCTACTTAAAAATTAAAAATCTCAAAAACCGACATTTCCAGTGTTTGTGAGGTCTATTTTTAAATCCTAGATATTTTTTTAATTCTTAAAACAATCTTTGCTCAATTCAATATAAAAGTTTTTAAATTATTCACAAACGTCAAAAATATTACAAAAACTGCGAAAAATACTAAATCTCCCATGATTCTAATCAGCTTTGATTCAAATGTAGAGCGTCACGCTAGTGGCGCCAGTGTTTCATTTTCTGCCGTCCTTCACAAAACTGACACAGCG
>JAUMHM010084683.1:0-12186 GCA_032362435.1 Melikaiella ostensackeni
ATTTGAAAGTGATTTCATACCCTAGTAGTTAAATAAAAAATCTCTAGTAACTTTAGTTACTAAGAAATGTTGATTTCTATACTTGGACGGTTAAACTATGAAAACACCCCTATAACATGCTGTATACCCAAAAATCCGTTAATCTTTCTAGATCTTGTTTGTTTCTCTTTTGTTTCGGTAAGACTGATAGTCAAGATGTGAAACATGAAAAGATGTGAAAAAAGAAAAAAGATGTGAAATTAAAAAAAAAAAAATACATGCAGCAATCTTATGACTGGGATGAGATGGACCTTACTGTATAGTCCATACCTTTTTTTCCCATTCTACTTCTCCTTTTCTGTGTACCTTACACTTCCTCCCCCTGTGTCCTTTCTTCTACAATCTGGTCCCTCACCCCTGTAATTTCCCACCCTTTCGCTCTCTCTTTGTTACTTTCCCTTTTTGCCTTCTTTAATACCCATTTGAAGTTACTCGGGAGTTTCTGTTCAATTTTTTCCCACTCTTCTTCTCCTACCCACGTTTCTATTAAACCAACCACATCAAATGTTTTGATGTAACTCCAGAAGTCTTTATCCTTCTTTTCAATTTTAGCCACATTCTAGAACAAAATTCGCAAAGTCTCTTCTATATTCTTCTCTACCCTGAGTTTAAAAACTTTCCTCCCTTCTCTAAAATCTCTCTTCCTCTACCAGGCATTCTATCCAGCCATCCCAAACTATCACTTTTCCTCAATCTTAATCTTCTTATACCCCACCTTTACCTCCTACCCTTCGTGCCCTTTCTTTCCTCTCTATCTCTCCCAGCCTTCTCTGAATCTTCCTCTCTATCCTAGTTAAGCCTGAAAATTAAATTCACTATATAGTTTAAGACTGGAAAGTATTAATGTTATGAAGTCAAAATTCGTTCAATACAAGGAAACAAAATTGATTAATTTTTTTACAGAAGGGATCTCTCCTAAAAGTGGTCTTCAACTCGAATGAAATCGTCCAAACCACAGCAGTATTCGTCGGCACTTTACCAGAACTAGAAATGGCCTTGTATACGATTTGTTTTTATGCAAGACCAAATGGATTGTGTCCAATTTCCTTGGGAGGAGCAAAATTCAATATCTTCACTCACACTTATCACTCATGGGGAAAAGATTTTCTCGATTTGGCTGTTCCTGTTTTGTAGGGAAGCCTTTGACTTAATTTTTAACGTTCTTGACAAAATTAAGAGATAAAATACTAAATACTCCTCTTACAGTAAAGTAAATAAGTAAAAAGTATTCTATACAAAAAAAAATGTAATACCAACCAAAATACCAACCAAAACATTTCAAATGCAGCATTTTTATACTTATTTTGTATAAAATAATGTATAAGAGAAGAATTGTATCTAGATTTGAGTCTCTTTCTATAGGTACTTTGATATGAATAAATTCAAGATTATGATCAAATCAGACTTATGACTGTTTATTCAGTTAATGAATAAAATAAAGAACCTCTGATTATACTCTTATGTAAAAAGTTATACATAATGAAAGTCCAGAGTTTGAAGAAATTACAGTATGCTCCAAATGGTAAATGATTAAATTTTTAATCTTAGCAATTAAAAAAAAAAACCAAGAGGTCAATCACTCATGCAATCTGGTATACACTCCCTCTGCAATCTTATGTTATGCAGTCTCGAAGCAATCCTTTGCAATCATTCACAGTCCTTGTAATATCATGCAATTGTGATGCAATCCCATGCAATCCTTTACATACTTTTGTAATCCCCTACAATCCTTTGCAATCCCATTCAATCCTTTGAAATCCCATTCAATCCTTTACATACTTTTGTAATCTTATGCAATCCTTCGCAATCCTTCACAGTCCCTGTAATCCCATGCAATCTTGATGTAATCTCATGCAATCCTTTACATACTTTTGTAATTCCATGCATTCTCATACAATCTCTATAAAATCTCGAGCGATCTCTATAAAATTTCTTGCAATCCCATATACTGCAATCCGTATGCAATTCTGTGGAATCTCATGCAATTCCATGCAATTCTTTGCAATCTCATGCACTAGAAAAAACATTATAGAAAATAATTATAAGAAAATCAGTATAGAAATAGATATTTCAAAGATTTCTAAACATTTCCGGGGATTTCACGGGATTCTAAAGGATTGCAGTTGCTTTCCGAAATTTCAAGAGATTTCAAAGAATTTTGTAGGATTTCCAAAGATTTTGAGAGATTTCTAGAGAACCTTCGAAAATAAATGAAATTAAATGAAATTTTAAGTCATTCCTAGCGATTCCAAAGATTGCAAGGGATCTTAAGATATTTCAGAGAATTTCCACGGATTTTGAGCGATTTTGTCAGATTTCAAAAAAATTTCACGAGATTTGAAACTGTTCCAGACATTTCCAAACATAGAGGATTTTAAGGAATTCCAAAGAATTTGAGTGGATTTCGAGAGACTTTCGCGGATCTTAAGGATTTTATGACGATTCTAAATCACTAATTTTGAGGGAGTTCATCGGTTTTCAAGAGATTTACAAATATTTTCACGCACTTCAAGGCATTTCGTAAAGTCTAGAAATATTTCAAAGTATTTGAAAGAATTTCAAAGACTTATAAACATTTCCGGGGATTTTAAGGGATTCCAAAAGATTGCAATAGATTTCCCAAATTTCAAGAGATTTCAAAGAATTTTGTAGGATTTCCAAAGATTTTGAGAGATTTCTAGAGCACTTTCGAAAATAAATGAAATTGAATGAAATTTCCAGGGATTCCTAGCGATTCCAAAGATTGCATGGGATTTTAAGATATCTCAGAGAATTTCCACGAATTTTAAGCGATTTTGTCAGATTCCATAAAAATTTCACGAGATTTGAAGTTATTTCGGACATTTCCAAACATGGAGGATTTTAAGAATTTTCAAAGGATTTCGAGGGACATTAACGAATTTTAAGGATTTTAAAAGGATTTTATGGGAATTCTGAAGATTATACCTAATTTTAAAGGATTTCATCGGTTTTCAGGAGATTTACAAATATTCATACGGACTTCGAGGAATTTCGTAAGGCTTAGAAACATTTCAAAGGATTTTAAAGGATTTCAAAGATTTCCAAACATTTCCGGGGATTTTAAGGGATTCCAAAGGATTACAATAGATTTCTAAAATTTCAAGGGATTTCAAAGAAGTTCATGGGATTTCCAAAGATTTTGAGAGATTTCTAGAGAACTTTCGAAAATAAATGAAATGAAATGAAATTTTAAGGGATTCGTAGTGATTTCAAAGATTGCATATGATTCTCAAGGTATTTCAGAGAATGTCCACGGATTTTAAGCGATTTTGTTAGATTTCATAAAAATTTCACGAGATTTGAAATTGTTTCAGACATTTCCAAACACGGAATTCCAAAGTATTTCAACGGATTTCGAGGGACCTTCGCGGATCTTAAGGATTTTAAAAAGATTTTATGGGGATTCTAAACATTATAACTAATTTCAAGGGATTTTATCAGTTTTCGAGAGATTTACAAATATTTCCACGGACTTCAAGGAATGTCGTAAGGTTTAGAAATATTTCAGAGGATTTTAAAGGATTTCAAAGATTTCTAAACATTTCCGGGGATTTTAAGGGATTCCAAAAGATTGCAATAGATTTCCAAAATTTCGAGGTATTTCAAAGAATTTTGTAGGATTTCCAAAGATTTTGAGAGATTTCCAGAGAACTTTCGAAAATAAATGAAATTAAATGAAGTTTCAAGGGATTTCTAGCGATTCCAAAGATTGCATGGGATCTTAAGGTATTTCTGAGAATTTCCACAGATTTTAAGCGATTTTATCAAATTTCATAAAAATTTCACGAGATTTGAGATTGTTTCGGACATTTGCAAACATAGAGGATTTTAAGGATTTCGAGGGACCTTCACGGATTTTAAGGATTTTCAAAGGATTTTATGGGAATTCTGAACATTATAAGTAATTTTGGAGGATTTCATCAGTTTTCAGGAGATTTACAAATATTCACACGGACTTCGAGGAATTTCGTAAGGCTTAGAAACATTTCCAAAGATTTTAAAGGATTTCAAAGATTTCCGGGGATTTTAAGGGATTCCAAAGGATTGCAATAGATTTCTAAAATTTCAAAAGATGTCAAAGAAGTTCGTAGGATTTCCAAGGATTTTGAGAGATTTCTAGAGAACTTTCGAAAATAAATGAAATCAAATGAGATTTTAAGGGATTCGTAGCGATTCCAAAGATTGCGTGGGATTTCAGGGAATTTTTCAAGACTTAAAGGATTTTATCAAATTTCTAAGGATTTCTAGAGATTTCAACGGTTCTTTTTAGTGAACTTTAATGAACAAGTTTAATTTATATTCAAGGGACTTCAAATGGTTTATACTTATTGTAATAGATTTTCACGATTTCCAACGATTTCAAGGGATTTCAAAAAGATTTTAAGAGATTTGACAAAATTGCAAGGGATTTTAAAGAATTTTACAAGATTTTGAAAGATTTCAAGGGATTTCTAGAGAACTTTGGAAAATAAATGGAATTAAATTGAAATTCAAGGGATTCTTAACGATTCCAAAAATTCCAAGGGATTTTAAAATATTACAAAGAATTTCACCAGATTTAAAGGATTTTATTGAACCTCTAAGGATCTTAAGGTATTTGAAGGATTTTAACGATTTTCTAGAGAACTTTAGAGAATGAATTAGATTTCATTTCAAGGGATTTCAACAATTTCAAAAGATATAAAGAAATTTTAAAAATGGAAAAGGATTTTAAAGATTTTAATTTTTTTTTAAGGATTCCGAAGAATTTTAAGACATTTAAAAAATTTTAAGGGACTTCAAAGAATTGTTTATGATTACCGAAGTTTTAAGGAATTTCTAGAGAACTAAATTCTAGAGAATGAAATTTCAAGAGATTCCTAGCGATTCAAAGAATTTCAAGGCATTTTAAGGTATTTCAAGGAATTTCACTGGATTTAATGGATTTTATTTAATCTCCAAGGATTTCAAGAAATTTCAAAGATTTTCAGGGATTTGAATGGTTTTTTAGAGAACTTCAATGAACAAGTTCAATTTAATTCTTATTCAAGAGATTTCAAACGATTTCTACTTTTTTAATAGATTTCACGATTTCCAGAGATTTCAAGGGATTTCAAGAAATTTGTATGATTTTCTAGAGAGGTTTAGGAAATAAATGAAATTTTACTTCAAAGAATTTCTACGGATTTCAACAATAATTGCAAAGCATATGAAGGAATTTTAAAAAATGTCAATGGATTTTAAAGGTTTTAAGTTATTGTAAAAGATTCCAAAGAACTTCAAGGCATGTCAAAGAATTTAGTAGGATTTCCAATGATTTCAAGGAATTTGAAAGAATTTCACAAAATTTGAGGGATTTTAAAGGACCTCCAAGTAATTCAAAGAGTTTTAGAGGTTTTACCAATCCCAAGGGATTTCCAGAGAAATTTAGGGAATAAATTTAATTTATCTCATTTTAAAGGGATTTTAAATTATTTCTACATATTTCTAATTATTTTAAAGATTTCAAAGATTTTAAAGGAATGCAAAAGGGGTTAAGAGATTTCGAGGGCCTTTTACGGATTTTGATGGATGTCAAAGATTTTAATGAATCTAAAAATATTTTCAAAGGTATTAAAAGATTTCAAGAGACTCCAAAGGATACTCATGGGTATTAATGAAATTTCAAGCAATTTCAAAGACATTTTGGGAATTCACAAATTTTTGTAGTGCAAAGTTTACTTTTGCAGAATCAATATAATTATGAGATTGGAATTGGTCTTAAATAAGTCTGACCTTTTTAGTTCCTCTACTTTCTACATTAATTCCGCCAATATTTTTGATTTAGCGGAAACCAGTACGAGGTGAATAGAAAAACATTTTAAGTCATAATATTATGTATAATAATATATGTTAGTTATAATAAGTCATATATTATTATTATTAATTCTTAATAATTATTTTTAGATATAATTCAGAAGATATCAAAAGATTTCCAAGATTTCAGAAAGATTTGAAAGATTCCAAAATTTCACTAGGATTTTAAAGATTTCAAAAGTTTTCCGATGATTTCAAAGATTTCGCGAAGATTTCCAACATTTAAAAGAAATTCACAAAGATTTTTAAAAATTTAAATACATGGTAAATAAGATTTCAAAACATTTCAAAAGATCGCAGAATATTTCCAAGATTGGTAAACTAATTGAAAATACTTCTTAAATATAGTTCAGAAGATTTCGCAGAGATTTCAAAGATTTTAGAAAGATTTCCAAGATTTCATAAAGATTTCAAAGGTTCCAAAATTTCAGTAGGATTTTAAAGATTTCGAAGATTTCGCAAAGTTTTCGCAAAGATTTCAAACATTCCAAAGCAATTCACAAAGATTTTGAAAGATTTCAAAACGTTCTCAATTATTTAGCAAGGATTTCCAAACATTCGAAGAGAATTCAGAAGATTTCGAAAAGATTTTAAAGATTTAAGAAACATTTTTCATACTTTGCAAAGATTGTTGAATAATTCTTAGATATAATTCAGAAGGTTTCTCATTACCAAGATTTCGCAAAAATTTTAAAGACTTCAGAAAGATTTCAAAGATTTTAAAATTTCACAAAAATTTGAAAGATTTTAAAAGGTTTTAAAGATTTCAAAAGATTTCAGAAGATTTGAAAGATTTCGAAAAGATTTCAAACATGTCAAAGAAATTCACAAAGATTTTAAAAGGTTTCAAAACATTGTAAATCATTTTACAAAGATGTCCAAAGATTTGAAAAAGATTCGCAAAGGTTCACAAAGATTTGAGAACATTTCAAGAGATTTCAGAAGATTTCGCAAAGTTTTTCAAGATTTCAGGAAGATTTTCAATACTTCGCAAAGATTTCCAAGATTTCAGAAAGATTTCAGAGATTTCAAAATTCTACTGGATTGTAAATCATTTTACAAAGATTGTGAAAGATTTCAAAAAGATTTCCAAACATTTCAAGAGATTTCAGAAGGTTCCTCAAAGATTCCAAAGATTTCAGAAAGATTTTTAATATTTCGCAAAGATTGGTAAATAATTCTTATATATAATTCAGAAGATATCAGATGTTCAAGATTTTAAAAAGATTTTAAAGACTTCAGAAACATTTCTAAGATTCCAAAATTTCACAAGGATTTGTAAGGTTTCAAAAGGCTTCAAAGATTTCACTAAGACTTCAAAATATTTCAAGAGATTGTAAATCATTTCACGAAGATTTCAAAAGATTTCAAAGATTTCTCAAAGATTTCACAAAGATTTCAATGATTTCACGAAGATTTCAGTAGATTTCTAAAATTTGGATTACTTTAGTTTTATTAACGGTTTACCCCTTTCAATTTCGGAAAGTTTTCAAAAGATTACAAAGATTTCAAACATTTCACAGAAATTCACAAAAATCTCAAAAGATTGTAAGTCATTTCACAAAGATTCCGAAAAGATTTCAAAGATTTCATTTCAAAAAATTTCACAAAAATTCATGAAGATTCACAAAGATTTTAGTGATTTCACGCAGATTTCAGAAGATTTATAAGATTTAGATTAGATTAATTTTATCAACGGTTTACACCTTTTGATTTCGCAAAGATTTTCAAGATTTCGCAAAGTTTTGAAAATGCTACAAAGATTTAAAAGATTTCAAAGAAATTCACAAAAATTCCATAAGATTGTAAATTATTTCACAAAGATTTCAAAATATTTAAATTTCGATATTTTTACTTACATATAAAAAATTATAAAAGAGTTCAGATTAAAAAGTTCTGCACAACAAAGTAGAATTTCATAATAATCAATAATTATATCTTTCACAGAATATCTTTTGTTCAGAGCTTAAACATTGTTCTCAGTTGTGATAAAATTTGTGAAATATTGTAATTTCTGAATAATCTTTTTTATCATATTTATTACTATTCTCTAATTAATTGTTTTATTATGACGATTAGTAAAATATATCACACATTTTCGAAAACTTTAAATGTGATTCATGGTTTGAATTTGTATTTCCGGTTAGTTCTGGGTTTCCTGATATATATGACATGATATAATATATATATGATATATATGTTCACTGCATTGAAGAAGAGTCTGATTTAAGATAGAAGCAGATTACCTATTTAAATTGAAAATTGAGCCTAACGACAGAGATAAAAGACTGATATAATTAAGAAATTGCCATAAAAGACTGCTTTTCTGGAATTCCTGTTCTAGATTTGGAACATGTATCATTATTGAGCAATTTTAAATTGATGAAGACTATATAGCTTCAAGCAAATAAAGTGAAAAATAAGTTAACCATAAATCAATAAATAAATATAAATAAAGTTTATGATAAATACATTTTTTAGCTATTCAAATTACATAAACGAGAAATATACAAAATATTCTTTCATTCTTGTCAAGAAAAAATATAAAACAAATTTTCACGTTTAGGGTTGAAGAAAAAAAAAGATTTTGAGAGATCATAGTAGCTCAACAGTTCAATTGTAAGGAAAATAGGGGGTTTTTTCTTCGAAAAAAGGGGAATTTTGTTTTTGTTTCTATTTTTTTGATTGGAAGAACGAATCTATTGGTAGATTCCTTATATCAAATATATTTTTTTAAATTAAAAAGCATGAAAGAAAAGTTTAAGAAAATACAAACATGCTACCGACATATTAAGTTTCTGAATACGGTTAAATAGAGTTTTATGCAAAAAAAGTTAGCCAATCCCGAGCAAATTTACCAAGAATTTTGAGATTAAAATTTCATGGTATTTCAAAATCGGCTTAGGATACCGACTAAAAATAGAATTTTCAATTTTTTGCAAGAATAAAAACTTGCTCCCGAGGTATGAGGATGCTGAATGAGAATAAAAAAGGTTTGATCCAAAAAATTATTCTGTTCCTAAAAAATCAAAATTGAAGATCGCGATATCACAGTGTGACAGAATTTTTTTGCTAAAAAATCCGAAAAAAATAAAGGTCTTTAAATTTGAATAGTTTTGAATTGAATTTCCCCCGTGTAGAAATGTTGGTAAGGTAGTTAGCATGTATACGAACAAAACCCTGTAATTTTTTTTAAGTACGTTTTTTTAAGCAAAATCGAGTACTCTTACTTTTTGGACATCCTGTGACCATAATTGTGTGACCATAATTTCCTTACTCGTCAATAAAGTGTATTAATATTATAGGTCAATCGATTCGTCTTGGATCAAGGATTCGTTTTTATTTTTACATCAACTTTAAATTGTATTAATAAAAAAAGTTTTACTTTGAACGAAATTTTTTTAAATATTATGAATGACCATAGCTTCCTTACTCTTCATTAAAGTTTGATAATATTATAGGTCAATCGATTCGTTTCAAAGCAAGGAATCTTTCATATTCTTGCATCAACTTCGAATTATGTTAACGAAAAAATTTCTATTATAAAAAACCCTCTTTAAAATATTATAAAGTGCTAAGAAAACATTATTATAATTATTTTTATAAACCCTTCGGTCAGGTTTGAGATATTAGTTGAGAAAATAAGCCCTCCAAGTTTCATTTTATCTGCAATCATCTTCAAATTATCGTGATCACAAGAAAGTGTGACATCCACACACACATCCAGACACACACACAAATCCACACACACACACACACATTCGGACAATTGCTTAGAACATTGTATTAGGCATTTCTCAATTGAGGAACATTTATCTAAACAAATTTAAAAAATTTTCGAAATTTTTATCATCACCAAGCTTCAAAAATGCGTGTCACCTTATTTTCCACGTACAAAAACATATTTCATTGGCAAGCCTATCCTAAACATGTCCTGCATGATTTGAGATGGATTCGGTCTCAATAGAAGGATAGAAAATTGATTTTTTTTTACAGACAGGATCTCTCATAAAGGTGGTCTTCAAATCAAACGAAATCAACCATCCCACAACTATTTTCGTCGGCACTCTACCTGAACTGGAAATGGCTTTGTATACGGTTTACTTTTATGCGAGACCAAACGAATTGTGTCCAGTTTCCCTGGGTGGAGCCAAGTTAAATAAATTTTCACTCACACGTTCTTTTCGTGGGGAAAATATCTCCTCGATGTAGAATTCTTAAATGCCTAAGAATTTATGTTGAGCAAATGCTCTCAAAAATATGCTTAGCGTTAAAGATCGATTAGAGCATTTATAGAGCATTTAAGAGAATTTAGAGCATTTATTGTTCAAACAAATATATATCATAATTAATATATATTTTTTTAGAAACACACTCTGTAATGAAGCAGGCTGTCTACTCACCTGGAAAACATGGAAAACCAGGAATTGTGAGGGAATTTTCATATACCTGAGAAAACCTGAAAGTGTTAGGGATTTTTTTTTAAGACGGGGAATTTTTTCAAGTGTGCTAAATTTCTTTTATATTGTAATATAAAATTAAATAATAATGATATTTGATTAGTAAAAGTAACTTTTATAGTATTGGATTTATACTGATTTAAATCGAACTTCTTTTTATCATTTTCACTATTCTCAGGAAAATATATGTTATTCAACGTTTTAATATGTTAAATATGCACTGAATTTTAAGGGTGAAGATGAAGTAAAAATTTGTTTCAATTATCATTCAAATTAGCGTACTTTAGGAACCAATCTAGGAAATGATTCATTACGTTTTTAGTATTATTAATGTATTTAGTCATTTGATGGTGATAACTAATACACTTAAGAATATCCTGTGATTATTTGTCAAAACTTCCTAATTTAATTGATTTGAACACAAGACTAATTTTCCACCGAAAAAGACGAATTTTTAACAAAATAGTTAAGTCCTCAACTAAAACAGATTAATTAACACCCAAAAAGGTTTCTTTTTAACAAAACTGTTGAATTTTCAACCAAAAAAGATGAATTTTCAACGAAAAATGTAATAGTTGATATATATTTCAATTAAAAAAGATTTTATTTTGAATCAAAAAGAATTGAATTCAACCAAAAAATACAAATGTTCAACAAAATGTTTAAATTCTCAACTAGAAACAGATTAATTTTCAACCCAACAGTTGCATTTTTGAACAAAAAGATCAATAATTTTTTATGTTACTTTTGCCGAATACTGATCGTTTTTGGAGAAACGACTTTTCGACAAAATAGGTAATTCTCAGCCAAACAATTGAATTTTCAACCAAATAGTTGAATTTCTGCCAAATTGTTGAATTCTCAATCCAGAAATATGAATTTTCAACCAGAAAGTTAATTTTCAATCAAATAGTTGACTTTCAACCAAATATTTGAATTTTCCTAAAATAACGAGCATTCTACAAAACAGTTGCATTCTGATCCGAAAATATGAATTTTTAACAAAAAATAGGAACTTTTAACAAAAAAATAATTTTCAACGAAATAGATGAATTTTCAACAAAAGAATTGAATTTTCAACACAAAAATAAGAATTTTCAACAAAAAAACTAAATTTTCAACCAAATAGTTGAATTTTTTTACTAAATATTAAAATTTCGAGCCTAAAAGACAAATATTCTACAGAACATTTGAATTTTGAACCCGACAACATGAGTTTTCAAAAGAAGACTTAATTTTAAACCAAACAGAAGAATTTTCAACAAAATAATTGAATCCTCAACCAAAAAGATGAATTTTTAAATGAATGATGAATTTTCGACCAAGCACTTAAATATTCAACCAAAATATTAAAATTTAAATTAAAAAAGAAGAATATTCTACAAAGTATTTGAATTTCAAACTTGAAAATATGAATTTTCAAGAAAAAAATTCATTTTCAACCAAATAGTTGAATTTCCAACCGAATAGATGAATGCTCAAGAAAATAGTCAAATTCTCAACAAAAACAGATTAATTTGCTACCAAACTGTTGCATTATTGACCAAAAAAGATGAAATTTCTGCCAAAAGAGATGAATTTTCAAACGAAAAGACGAATTTCTACAAAAGAGTTGAATTTTCGACAAAAAAGTTAATTTCCAACCCAATGGTTGAATTTTTTACCAAACTATTAAAATTTAAATCCAAAAAGACGAATATTTTACAAAAAGTTAAATTTTGAACGCAAAAATATGAATTTTCAACAAGAAAGTTGATTATTTTAGCCATTTAGATGTTTATAAGGACTGGAAAAACATTATTTGAAATAAACTCGCGAAATTGTATATATA
>JAUMHM010084684.1:0-12185 GCA_032362435.1 Melikaiella ostensackeni
TAACACGTGCCAGGCGTTAGAAGAATTCCTAACTATTCTTATAAATGCCTAAATAAACCAGGCTCTTACGAGTAGATGCCAGGTAAAGATTTCGTCCCCAATTCTTCTGAACGCCAGCAGTCGGCACTCAAAGTTAACGTTGTGACTAGCTTGCCGGCGCCGGCAACATTGTTCGTTGCCGGCTGTTTTTTTCCTCCTGGGTGTGAAATTCCGAAAACGAATAAATTGCATGCACTGGAGAATCATGCTATTTCTTTGTAAATAATCCTTTATTGATTGCCTTCTTCAGGGTCTTCGGAAATTATTTATTTTGATGATCTACTATTTGGAGTAGACATTGGTATTGTCCATCTTGATTCCTAATGGATGAGTTCACTTTTTGATCGTTAAATTTTCATAGTGGGGGCATGCTGCTGTTCATCTTCAAAGAACACACCATTAATCGTTTTTCTGCAGATGAAACTCGAGAATCAGAAAGGCTAAAGCAGAAAGCTCTATTTAAAGGAAGACCCTAGCTTATGGGCAAATGATCCTGGTTTCATAACAGGTCTGGAAAAACGGAAGCGACTAAAAACTGGGTATAATGAGGTGGAGCGCGGTGTCGCACTTGCTTGAAGGTTGAACTCATCCATTACGAATCAAGAGGGACAATACAAATGGCTACTCCAAACATTTTATCATCACATTAAACAATTTCCGAAGCCCCTGAAAAGACGACCAAAAAAGAATGATACGCGAAGAAATAGCATGATTCTGTAGTGCATGTAATTTATGAGTAGATTATGTACTCAAAGCTAAATAATGTAAAAACTTGGTTATACTTCAGGTATTTATTACGCAACAGAGAAACTAATTTTCATGAAGTCTCAATTTTTTAATTTTATTAGAAAAGCTGTATATTTTTAAATACAGTCACTGATTGATAGAAGCGCTTTAACAAATCAATGTAACTGTAATATTTAAAATATTATTAATTTATTTTTCAATTTCCTCAATAATAGATCATTTATTAGAAATCTCTAATACAACGTTTCGAGAGATAAATATGCTCTTATCATCAGACACAATTAGTCGATTCTTTACAAGTCCATTGTACAAAGAATTTGATGAAATCATGATCTGTTATTTCTCATCTCGATAAAAATGTGTAAAGAACGAAAGTTATAATTCAAACATAACGAGATTTGTTACGTTTGATGGTTATTTTTTTTCAAACCCAAAACATCATAAAGTGTTTAACTGGTTGATGACTTTTGGTCTGAAGGATGACATTTTATTAGTTGGGAATACCTTATTATTTATAAATGCCTTAGACGCATAACAACATCGATGGATTAAGTATCAATTATCTCAGAAATAAAGTATTCAAACCACGTTTTTTATTCGGCAATCTCAAGTGCAGATAATATATTATTGAAAAATTGTATTGTTGTAAATCATGCAGACACCCCATTCAATAAATAGAAGTTCCATTCAATCTTAATAAACAACGGTTAATTTTGTTCTGTGAAGCATTCTCCACAATTACACTCGATGAATTTCGATAAAAATAATTTCTTTAGGATTTGCTGAATAAACAAATTATTTCTAACACAATACAATGAGTAGAATTGTAGAGAATATTTTAAGGAACAAAATGAGCTATTGTTCATCAAGATTGGATAAAAATTGACATATGTTATAAAAGGGTTATAAAAACACCAAATTTTGAATACCTATTGTTAGAAAAATAAATTTGAGGTTACGTCAATGTGTCGATTCCAAAAGCCGATTTATTTATTATTTGCCTCATGCATCGATTTCATTGTCATTTCGTTCAAAAATGATTAAACTAAACGTGAGTTTTACGTTGTGTGGTCCTTGAGCTTAGCCGACAAAAGGATTGTTTAAGTATTCCATAACTATGCGTCACTTGTCTGACGTCATTTCTTTGATATTTTTAGTAACAAATTTCTTTGCGGTTTTCTCATCGACCTTTGCCGGCGGACGAATTTCAATAAGAACAAAATTATAATGCACATTATCTTGAAATGAGTGACGCCAAGGGCGGGTTTTCACGTTGTGCCATTTTGAAGAGATTAATGTTCGAATATAAGAGTGGATACTGAGCGGTTCAGACTCAACGGTTGGCAGTACTGCAGGGCTCGGCAGAATTCAGTCATTGACTGACACGACTAACAGTGTCAGTCGCGAAGAGTACGTCAAATGGCCCTCAAAAAAACTTCATCGAACTCGACCCTAGTCCTTTATTTCCCTCTACCTACCGACTAACCGTAACGACCCTAACCCTTTGTACAGTTTGCAGCATTCCTAGAAACCGAAGAAGAAAATGACGGAAAAACTTTTTGTCAGTCAGGCACTTGTCGTGTCAGTCAACACTTGTCAAAAGCGGCGAGACCTGTACTACTGCAATGAAAGGTCTGGGCGTCTGACATTCTTTGTTAGACTCGGTGGTAGGCAAGAACAAAGAAAGGTTGGTCAGTCAGGTACTCAATGAAAGATCGAGTTCTGCGGAAAATAAGAAAATTGAACATGCTTTCATGCGTGATCTATCACAGTAAGTTGAAACCTATTATCTAAAAAACCCATAAATTTTCACGACAAATTTTTCTATGCATATGACATAACTGCACTTAATTCATGTTTAATAATACTCAATCGCAAGCACGGTCACTTACACAAATTGCTAATACTTTTTGAGCCTATTCATTTCAATTTAGTGATAATCTAAAATAAGTTTTCGAGTTGGAAAATGTTTACTATTACTGATGAAGTTTATGGTTCACGCTATTGTTATGCGCGGTTACTTTTATTAGGGTTTGTCCCTCAAACTCTCTCAACCGCTGGTGTGAAACGGTAATGATGTTTATGTTTCTTTTTAGTTCAGTCTCGACTTTCGTGTTGGGCACTCGTGGCCATTTCTGAGACCGAGTTCAACGCGTTGCATTCTTTAAATGAATATTATCATTGATTCCAGTTTCTAACCATGATGTGATACATCCGTAGAGTTAGAGAGAGACCGATTATTCTGAAGTGAAAACGGCTCCAGGATCGGCGAAATTGACGAAATGGCGGTACAGATAATATTTGGGTGTGGATGTGTGAGAAAAGGCTTATGCAATCACTTCCTTTGCACAATGGGGGAGGCAGCGCTTAAGGGCAGAGTCTTTCAACCATAGAAGTGGCTATAAGAACCACAATGGATTCTCCTAGAATTGACCCTACATGATGTCCATTTGGTTGGCGGAATCGTCTCAACTGACTCCTTCAAAATAGCTTAATCACTCATCTAGACAAACTGTTGACGTTGGCGTCATTTGGGAATCGTTTGAAGGCATTTTGAAGACCACCTGTGACAAAAATTGTCTTTCTTTTTCTGGACCATGTACAGAAACACGCTCCTTTATCAGTGAAGGCTCAGGATCCACGATGGATAGGGCTCCAATGAGCTAATGTCCTGCAATAAGGACTGCAAGATAACTTGGATCATCAGTGATAGCTTATAGCGGCAAAATTTCTAGTAATAATCAATAAATTTTAGATGGTTTTATGATGCTTCAATACCGTTGTTAAAAGTAGCTAATTGTTGGTAATAATAAAATCTGATAATTATGACTAGTAAAGTCCTTCGAATTTCAAAATGATTATAATTTTTAACGATAAACAAGTCTCCGGTAAGAAGTCACCCTCGTGAAAATAAAGACCGAAAAAAGGCCGATTCCAAACCGCTTGCAGACAGGCTGTGAACTTTTTCTGGTATGCACCTCTCCGCCTGTACCTGGCTTACTTTTATGGTATTGAAATATATACTACTCTCTCTCTCTGGCACATAGCTCTGTATCTACAGACTCTCTGGGTAGGACGAGGGGCAAATAAAACGTAGTCTTCTGGGGACCAGAATATGCTGTTTCAGACCGCTTTGAAACCAACGTCTATTCCTGCTTACTGTAGTCTTTTTTCGGTCTTTATTTTCACGAGGGAATTTAAAAACTGAGAGATTTTATGATTTGAGTTCCTGGTTTGAACTGATTCGCAGGTAGATTATTTCTCATTCTCCAAAAAATTTGAACAGCAAAACAGCAAAAATAAAAAATCTTGGTAAAACACTACTTTCCCCGTTCAGCAAATCATTAATATAAATTTACTCACCAGGGGTATGTCACGCCACTGTAAAATTTCGGGCCTGTTGCTGGAATAGCAAACGGTGGCGCTGCGATCGTCACTCGAAACATTTGAATTGCAATCACTGCAAAGCGCACTAAATTTTTCATTCTTTTATAAAATTTTAACGGCTTTCGATGTTTCTTACAACTAATTCACAATCCAAATTCTCGCCTCAAAATTTTTTGATGTTCCAAATCATTTTTTTTCCAAAAAAAAGTCAGGAGGTAGTTGATTTAATTTAGATTAAAGTAATTATTGAATTTTTTACCCGATTTTTTCCTGGAAAAATTAATTTTGAAGAAAGAAGAACTTGGGGGCAAGAAACGAAGCTGATGGGGGTTGTTTTTGTTTATAAATCATATTTTCAACCCCGCAATTTCGCTCCGTGAAAAGGTACCCTATTTTATCTATTCTTTTTTGAAATAAACATATGAGATAAATAAAAAGTTTGCATTCCATAGATTTTCTAGGAAGTATTGTTTCTTATGGTTTTAATTTTTATTGTTTATAAAATTCTGTTTTTGTTTTTTTGCAATTGTAAAATATATTGAAATTGTAAAATCGACAGAATTGAAAGAGGTAAGTAAAAGGTGGCACAATACAAACCACCTGTAAATTAAAAAATCTCGACAGTTTTTCTTAGTTATTTTTCATAAAATTTTGTTGTTTTTATTGTCTCACAATTGTAAACCATACTTGTATGGGTATTGAAGAATAAATAAATTTTTACTTCGATGTTCTTTAGTGCCTGCATTGGCCAAAAATCTAAGAAAATTAAAATCAACCTGTGGAACTTGAGTAGAGATTATGTTATTGTGTTTACAAAATTTCACCATAAAAATTGAACTACTGTTTTGAACACTGAAAAATAAGACATTGTATTTACGTGACGACTGAATTACTCTGGCAGGGAAACATGCATGTTAGGTCAATAAAAATCACTGCACTTTAATTAATAACAATGACGCCGGAAAGCGCGGTCTTTATTCAGATATAAATAAACGGACGAATTTATAAAAGTACTAACTTGTTGCTTGGCGAACGCGGACTGACTCAACGACAAGAGAAATTCGGAAACCAAGCAGAAACACTGTACATGCATGAGTACGTAGTACATAAGGTGTAAAAGTGCGAAAGAGTAAGAAAATGATAAGACCGGCTAGACATAAAATTAAGAAATCGATAGTGGGCAGACCAAAAGTTAGACCTTCGTACGCGATAGAAATAAAGTATAATAACAAGTCGTAGAAATAAATATATAAAGAGAATTCACTGGAATAAAAATAGGAACACAATTCGAAATTCATTAAAAAGGAAAATCACATAAGACAGTGAATTAAAGTCCAATTCACAACATTCCGCTCGGCTTTCGTCCCAGCCGGAATAAATTCGCGATGTCTGAACTTAAGATGAACGTGGAAGAAGACACAATTTAACGATCGGACGATCGAGAATGCTAGTTTTCGTCTTGAGAGTGACTACCCGAACAAGGCCATCCTTGCCAGGGTGAAGCTGTAGAAGTTGTCCCATAGACCATTGAGTAGGTGGAAGTTTCTCATGACGAATGAGAACTAAATCTCCAATTTGTACGGATGGCGATGCAGTAATCCACTTGGAGCGAGACTGAAGTTCTTTCAAATATTCAGCTGGAGATGAAATTTTGCTGATTTAACTGCAGCTTCCCATAAACCTCCAAAGTGAGGTGCTGCAGGTGGGTTGAATCGCCACTGGGTATCATGTGGAGCAAGACATGTAGCGATGGAAGCGAACTCTGCTGATGCTTCAGAAAACATTTGCTGTAGTTCATGATCCGCTCCAACAAAATTCGTACCTTCGTCACTTGACAACGTTTGACAAATACCACGACGAGAAGTGAAGCGAATGTGAGCAGCTATGAGGGCTTCTGCAGTGTAGTCCGAAACCAACTCGAGGTGAACTGAGCGAGAGGCACAACAGACGAAAATGCAAATCCATGCTTTATGGGACCGTTGACCTCGTCCTTTGGAGGTGCGAACATTGATGGGTCCAGCCTAATCTACTCCAGTGTTGATGAACGCTCGTTCAGGTGGAGTAATGCGGATAGAAGAAAGGTCACCCATCAGCTTTTGTTGAGTATTCCTTCGATTTCTGACGCATGCAATGCACCGATCGATCAGAGCTCGTACCAAACTGCGACCTCGAAGAATCCAGTGACATTGACGTAACGTTCCAAAGGTAAGTTGGACACCCCCATGAAGACAACGTAAATGACAATTACGAATTATGAGAGTTGTAAGAATAGATTCCGAAGGCAGAATCAGAGGATGCTTCTGATCATAGGCTAGAAGAGAATGTTTTAAGCGACCTCTGGCACGGAAAAGTTGACCATCGAAAAACGGAGTCAACTTTATCAGAGTACTATTTTTAGAAATCTAAATTTTGTTTTTCAGAGCAACAATTTCATTAGAAAAAAAGCAGTTTCGTTCTTGCTGAATCCAGAATAGACGAGCCGTTCGAAGATCTGATGTGGTTAAAGTCCGAGAGACGACGATAGAACGACATTTCAAGGTATCTCGGAAGCGGAGACACCATGCTATGACTCGTAGTAATTTTTCCAACGATGAATAGCGACTCAAAAGCTCATGCGGCTCATCAAAACAGACTGCTACATTGACTATGACTCGACGTTCTTCCTTTGTCACTGAGTTCTCTGGAGGACTGAGTGGAGATGATGGCCACTCTTCTTGGCTTTCAAGCCACTGAGGACCATACTACCAGAGCGAAAACTTTGAAAGTTCGGAAGCTGAAAAATCGCGAGACGCACAGTCAGCTGGATTGTCTTCACCTGGCACATGATGCCAAATTATATAAGTCAAACGAAACAATTTCCATCCGTTGAAAGTGTCTTTAAATATACGACAGCACCATATGCCTTCTTAGAAGCGTCAGCGAAGCCATGAAGTTCGAAAGAGCACACTGAGGAACAAAATCCAATCCACCGAGGTATCTTGACTGCGGAAAGATGAGGAAGATCTTCATAATACTTCATCCAACGATGACGACCTTCTTCAGGCAAAGGATCATATCAGGATAAATTAAGCTTCCAGAGTTCCTGTATAAAGATCTTTGCGATGATGATATCAGGCGCCAACCATCCTAGAGGATCGGATAATTGGGCTGACCAACTGACAACAAGGCGCTTAGTGATGACACCCTTCATAGGCCTTAGATCAACCTGTAAAATAGAACAATCGGTACTAAGTTGCCAAGTTAACCCAAGCATCAAGACCGATGTTTCCAACTCCCAAGAAATTTCCAGTGACAACGCGTGGAGATCTTCTCGAATGCGCTGCATTAGCTCATGACTATTAGAATTACACTTTTCAAGCGGTAAGCCGCCCACCGTGAAGATACCACGTAATTGATTGTATAATTCGGTAGCATCTTCCAAGTTATCCGCTTCTTATAAGACATCATCGACATATATGCCAGTTTTCATCACCTCAGCAGCAAGAGGAAATCGATCTCCTTCATAAAGACCAAGCTGCTGAGCGGTGCGAAGAGCCAGAAATGGAGCACAAGTCAGACCGTATGTGACAGTGCTAAGTCGAAAGACTTGAACAGCCTCATTTTGACTTTCACGCCACAGAATAAGCTGGAGATCCTGATCATCTTCGTGGACGATGATCTGTCGATACATTTTTCCCACATCCGCAGAAAAGGCGATGAAATGAAGACGTCACTGCAGCAAGACATCTGAAATATTCAACTGCAGTTATGGACCTGCATGAAGACAATCATTCAATGGCATGCCTCGACTTGACCGTCGAGACCCATTAAAAACTACTTGAAGTTCCGTGGTTGAACTAGCCTCATGCCAAACTCCGTGATGCAGAAGAAAAAATGACCTTGAGAAGCTCCTTGGATCCACAGGGATGTTGACGAACTTCATGTGTTGAAGTTGATGGTATTCTTTCATGAACTTCGAAAACGCTTCGTGAAGACGATTGTCTCGCTTGAGCCGCTGCTCCATGTGAAGTAACATGCGAAGAGCTGGACAGTAAGAATCTCCCAGCGATGTGACGTCGCTTTTAATTGGAAGATGCACGACGTATCTCCCTTTTTTATTCCTAGAGTGAGTCATTTCGAAATGTCTTTTACACTCTTTCTCTTCAGCAGCTCGGAAAGGTTTAGGAGGCACGACTTCTGAGTCCTCCCAAAATCTCTGAAGGTCAAAGAGGAGTTCATCACACTTAGAACAATGGAACATGCGAACCAGAGATGAATCCAACGACGAGTTATTCCCTGTGGGTCCACAGAGAATCCAGCCGAAAACAGAATTTTGAGCTACAGGAGAGCCCGGAGGACCCTTTCGAAGACCTTGTTTAATTAAAATGGAATAGACATCTGCTCCTGAAATTAGGTCAATCGGACCACTTCCACTGAAGTTCAGATCTGCTAACTAAAAACCAGTGAAATGAGGCCAATCTTCAAGACGAATTTGATGCTCCGGGCGTTTAGAAATCAACTTCGGAAGAACAAGAGTCCGAAGCTGAAGTTTAGAGCCCGACTCGAACCTTGGTGAAACAGCGACGTTGACTGATCCACGAGATGTTCCCGATTTATTTTCTCCCACTCCTAAGAGAACAACACATCCTCTGCGACGAGGGAGTTGAAGACTTTGAGCGAGGGACTCAGATATTATGGACACCTCCGAGCCTTGATCAATAAATTCTCGAACATACTTCGTATGACCTGAGGATGTAGTCACGTTAACCATTGCCGTTTACAAGAGAACCAGTGGTGATTTGTTTTGAGTGTCTCGAGTAATCTGCATCACCGATACAGCATGAGCAGATTGTGATTGATGAGATGTTGAAGATGTAGTTAGTATTATCAAAGAAAACTGTCCTGAGTCTGAAGATGGGGCATGAAGCACCGTATGATGCTTCGCCTGACAAATCTGACATACATTCTTTGAAGCACAATTTTGGAACGAATGCGACCCTAAACAGTTGGTACACAATTTTCGTTGCAATATAAGCTCTTTCTTCTGTGCTACAGGTTGACCTTGGAACTGCAGACACGACATCAGGAAATACAATTCACGACAGAAAAAGCACTTTCTATCGTGAAATGGCTTCTTTGTAAGTTGCTCCTTTACTGGCTGCTCTGTAACTACGTTGACGTTGGCTGTTGTAGAACTTGACGACTTCATGGACTTTCCGAACCTTTTCTCTTGAAACAGAGACTTAGAAGATTGTTGAAAAGAAGACTGATTAGACTGCTTTGGAGCAGAATCTAATACTTTCAAGGTCCGAATTCTGGTTTGTAAAAATGTTTTCAGTTGATCAAACATTGGAGGATGCGTGGAATTTCCGAGAGAGATTTTCAAATCGCGGCGAGACTGACGATCTAATTTTTCTACTATTACTATACTACTATACTATTAGAAAGAAAAATCAGATAAGACAGTGAACTAAAGTCCAATTCACAACAACTACTTACCGGCATAGCGCTTTCATTAGGAGCTAAAAACTGTTTCTCCCAAACCATATCGATCTCTAGAAAATGTTTTTCGCAAACGACTTGTCCATCTTTGCACAAAAAATCACTTTCGTGTTGTGGAATTGCACGTTGCCTTTGTTCAACACAATTTTGCGTTACCGAAAAGAAATGGAACTTCTCTTTGTTTGATTTCTTTGATTCATACCCATTAGTACAATTGGGTGTTATTCAGTAACTACCCCCAATTTTCATTTACAGTTTATTTACAAACTTTCAAAAATAAATAAATATTATACGCTACGAATACATTTCCATGGAAATGCCTCTCAAACTACACTGGAACCCCACTATAGAGACCGTGACGGGGGTATCCTCAATGGCCTTCGTTCTATCTCGGGGTTCTCCAAACCATAAAGAATCAGGAACGTGTGAACCATTTCCTAATATTACGAAATCTCCGAACGTGAGAACGAACGTGAGTACCCGCGCACTGCGTCTTTGTCTATACACTGCTGGTGTTTCACGCTTGATTGAACATCGTCTCTCGCCCCACGAACCGAGAAACTGCGTGAGCCAGCAGTTGGCCGGCAGTTCTAGGAATTCCTGAACCAAGGGTTTCTAAACCGGGGTTCCAGTATAATTTCAGACAATCGAGTGACGATCGACGCGTCGCTAGTTCACCGCTCCTCCGCTGTGGACAATCGATAGTACAATTTTTTGTGGCTACAGAATGGGTCATGGCATACCCCTGATACTAACTAAGTAATATTTTCTGCATCTTTGAAATATTTTCAAACCTGTAAGAGACACTGAGGGATGTTTGTATGGTCATGAATTTTCATAATTTATAGGGACTAGGAGAGAAGTGGAGGCTCCTACTTCTCTCTTTCTCGCGTCAAGAGTGTCTATAGGGCAGATGAATACCTCTCTACACAGAGCCCAAGCGGAGAAAATTTATTTGGTGCAATAAATCTCCAGTAAGTAGAGTTCGGCAAACATGAAGTGCTTACTCTGGCCATGACCTGAGTGCCTCTAAGAGGCTCTTGATGACCGAAATTTCGTCTCCTTTTAAAAGTGCTATGTGCTTCAACCAATTCATCGCTTAACAAATGCCGAACGAACGAAAAAGGTTCAATTAGCTAATGTTTAATTAAATGAATGTAGCTAGAAGAGCAAAACCAAAGGAACGATGAAAATAAATAAATAATCGGTTTAACAATTAATCACCTGAAGTGCAAAAATGATCACGTTCGTGATCGTGAAATTTACTATCATAATTTATCAAATCATTTATTCATTCATTTATTCATTTATTCATTCATTCATTTATTAATTCATTCATAGCATCTTGTACAACTTTTTTCATACTTGAAGCAACCCGAAATTTTTCCCCTTGCATGATAATGCTTTAGATTCAATTTGAATAACGATTGCCATAATCCATAATGTAAGACATATTATTAAAATTTTTACCTGACTATGGGAAGATTTGAAGTTAGCTGAAATAGTTTATAAGGCGTTAGAATCAAAATAATTTTTTTTAGGAATAATGGAAGGGAAACTGGATTGTCCCTTAATTAAAGCTAAATAAAAAGGTCAAAAGGATCAAAATGTGAACATTTTGTCCTGAAAATGTTCAGAATGCAATAAAATGAAATTAAAATTTCTTGAATTAAAAAATGTATACGTTTCAAATCGAACAATTTCTAATTCATTAATTGTGAATATGAATTCTTCGAATACCAATAACCCATATAAGTTAATGCTTTTATTTTCAGCTTGCAAACTACAGTCATTGTCTGGTGTTCAGATTTTTAATTTTTCAATTGCAAAGAACTGCAAAAAAGCACAAGTTATAATTACAGTTGTTAATACATGTTAACAAAATTTATAAATTACTTCAACGACATTTTTCGATTTAACACAACTTTGAAAAGTTTTCAGGCTTTCGCACTTTTCGAAAATTACCAAATTCCAACTTTTGGCAGATCCACCTAAAGCGCAGTGAAAATTTTTATTGTATAAATTTTTGAAGGCATAGTTCTAAAACAGTTCAATTGTCGAGGCTACAAGCTTCAAATTGTTCAGCTTCGAACCTTCAATTTAAAAACATTCATTTTCAATTCTTTTAACCTCGCTCTTAACTTTTTTAATGTTTCATGCGGAACGGTAGAAATTTTCAAATGTACAATTTGTTCAGAGCTACAGGTATTCAATTTTAATTTGCACAATGTTGAAGCAGGTTTCTGATTTCATATTGTACATGCATTTCTCAGAAAATGAAATTAAAAATTATTCAGTTTTAAGGCCTGGAACATGTTAGGTAAAAACATTTTCACTTCTGCATGCTTCGATGTGAAATTTTTTTCAATTGAAAGCTCCTAAATGAAAATACTTCTATTTCTTGTGGCTTAAATATTCACAAACATAATCTTTTTTAATGATTCACGTTTGGAGACAGTATATAGTACATGTTTCAAGACTTTGAATTCATTTCATTTTTCAAGCTATTGTCTTCAAATTGTTACAATTCT
>JAUMHM010084685.1:0-12185 GCA_032362435.1 Melikaiella ostensackeni
GAAGTGGAAGACGGGGAAGAGCAACGGTGAGAACTCCGGAAAAAAGCCAGGGAGGCGAATGATGCAAGCTCATGTGAAAGAGAGAGGCAACGTTTGCGATCTCTTAAGGAAGAGAGAGGGGCGACGATGACCTCTCAAGACAGAGAGAGAGAGAGGCGACGATGATTCTCACAAGCAAAAGAAAGAATGGGTGAGATTAGGCCCTCTGCAGGTCTCCGTCCATCTTTTGGCTACTCGATGGTTGAGAACACCTGGAAATGAGACTGCGAGGTGGAGTGTTGATAGCAGGTATTCCCCCTATCGGTTCCTGGGGGAGGAAAGTATGATAATGTAACGCTGAAATAGTCCAGTCGCCTTGACGTAACAGCAGTTATTCCCGCTGTCTGACGGAGGAGGTTGGTTGTTGTTTTGATCTCAGGTATTTCCGCTATCCGTTTCTGGGGAAGGGAAAAGGGGAAAAGGTAGTGCCGGAATAGACCAGTCGCCTTGTAGTGACATCAGGGATCCTCGCTGTCTGACGGAGGAAGGTGAAGTTTGTTTTGATAGCAGGTATTCCCACCATCCGTTTCTTGGGGAAGAAAGTGGAGAAGGTAGTGCCGGGATCGCCTAGTCTTCTTGCCGCGTCAGCAGGTATTTCCGCTGTCTGTCGGGGAAGGAAAACTCAAGGAGGTAAGTAAGAGAGGGGACTCACCAGGTTCAAGTAGATGAGTTTATTTTCCTTCAGTTGAGATGCTCAGTCTCGTTGATTGTTCGTTCGTGGCTGAAACTCGCCTTTTTAAGCACTTGCATTGCACATGAAAACTGGCAGGTGTGATAGAATCCAGTGAAGGGAGATGCGCGCGATCACTTATTACTGGCGTTCATCATACATTTCTTATAATAAATTTTCCTCCACACATCTCTCTCCTGACATACAACTTTTTCTTTCTTCACATCCATACATCTCTTCTTCACCACATTCTTTGAGAACCCACTCATTACTGACTTTGTCCATCAGCGTTTTACAGCATGTATTTCGCAGAAATCTGGCATGCCAACCGCGTTCACTTTACTCCTATCCTTTTTTTGGTATGTCCAGGTCTCGCTATCATACTTCCCTCTCGAGTTGGTATTACTGCTGCTGAAATCAAAAACATCAAGAGTCTAATGCCTTACTTTAGCGCTGAAGAAAGAGCGTTCTTTAATGATTTTTTTTTTCATCAAAAATTAAAAAAATGCTACAAAGAAAGCAGCTAACGACGATAGTTCTTCCGATGACAATCTTCAGTGTAATTCAGCTCAAACCCTTTATTTTTGGTAAAAAATGTTTGTAATTGGGATATAGTACATTCTAACTTTTATACCAAGTTGTATTATCATTATTGCTAATGTGATTAATAATGTCTTAATTTAAACAAATTCATGTTGAAAAATAAAATTTCCCAACTTTGCTAAATGGCTGTTCCTACCCAGCTAGAATCCGCCACTGAGTTCTGTGCTCGCGGCGCTGCTCGAGACAATAAAACACTCGAAGCTCATTAACACTGTGTTCAGTCGAAGTGAAACTTTACTAAAAACATCCACAGACTCTGGCGAACATTTCATCCGCTGCAAGCTTTTGATTGCTCAAACTTACGTGGATAGCCTTTTCGATTCAAATTATTGGAACCTTTTTCGTGTGCTTACTTAGAAAAACATCATTTACAATTTTTCATAACAAAACATATAAATTTAAGCTTTTATACCACTCAAATTTGCGATAAGAGTGAATGTTTGAAAATTTAAAATTCAAAAATGAAAAATGCCGAGACAGCTGAGTGCGTCTTGAATTTTGGGTGTGGCCCTGGCTGTGTGCACGGCCGTCTTTGTGATTTGTGCATATGTGTTTTTATCGAAGCGTGATCATGTGTTCCGAAAAGCGAGAGGTAGGTTCCTTCAAAGTGGCAGAGCTGAAGAAAAAGCTGCGAGAAAGAGAACTCAACAGCTATGGCCCAAAAGTCGATTTATTGGCGAGACTGTGGGAAGCAGATCCAGAGGGGAATCGGACGATCGATGACAATAATGACGACGAGGAAAGTGAAGAAAACGATTCGCTACTTCGAGAAATAAAGGACTCTAAGCTTGAAAAAGCACTCGCAGAGAGAGAGAGAGAGCACTACTACGACGTGAGTTGTCAGCACTGCAGGGAAATATAGCTAATGAAGTTCAAGCAGCAGAAAATACAAATTTTCAGAGGTTCCACGTATTCAAATGGATGGAATTTTTTCCGGATGAGCCTCGGTTTCATTCAGATTGATGGCATGGATTGCAAAGTGAGTTCGGTATGAATTTGGATTAAAGTCGATGTTGATTCTTGGATTGAAAAGGATTGACATTTGAGTCTCGGATTCATTCGGATTGAATTTGGAGTTGACACACGGATTGAAAAGGGTTGCAGAGGATTGAAAACTTTCTTTAGGTTGTTTCGGATTCATTCAGATTGTTTCGGATATAGACAATTGTACGTGGCATTCTCTGGAGTACGATCTTGGAAATGTTCCTTATTTTCTTGGGAGAATAACGCCCAAATGAAATTAATAAAAACTATATATACACAGAATTATTTGACTAACTTCAAAACAATGATTTCCAAAGATAATTACAAAATAGAATAGAAATAAAGAATTTCAAAGACGAAAACACGCGCGCTTGACCGCGCGATCGGTCTCGTCGGTTTTTCAGAAACTATAAAAGATACAACTTTTTCGGAAAGGAAATGAAGATGTGGCATTTTACTTTCTACAAGAAGCAATATTTCAAAAATTAAAATTTCAACTTTGATTTTTTGACGGATAGGGGCCTCTCCACCACCTGGCCAAAGACTTTGACTGACATGGCTTTGTCAGGTAACAACCCACCAGTCGCTTGAAGCACCTTAATTCTCAAGGTGACTATTGCCGTAATGTAACAACTAATCCGGGTGCACTTCCGAAGAATTGTGAGTCTGCGAATTCGTACGAGCTTTGAGACGTTGGTGACGTTGGTGACGGCTGTGATTGGTCAAATACATCGATTCATGTAAATTTCGACTCACGTACTTCTGCCCGCAACATGATCACACCATCTTGCTCTGGAAACCAGTTTCAGTTATCCTTTTTCTGTAATTTAAAGTTATTGCGATTGAAATTTCAATCGATGAGACTCCAACAATGGATAGGGTTAGTGTCTTTTAATTTTTGTGGGCTTCGTGGCCATTTATTAACTTGATTAAGAATAAAATCTCACAATAGAAGCTATAAAGAAAATCGCCATGATGCTGGACTATGTTATCGAGTGCCTTCTAATTTTTCTGAGAAACTGAGAGCAAGACTTGGTTATGATTGTGAAGGGGTAGAGTTAGTGTTCTGAGTGGTAAAGTTTGAGGTTAGTTTTTAGAGACATGATCATTGCTTTTAATCTTCATATTTGATGTTTGATAAATGTTTATCTATTTTGTTTGATAAAACTGATTATGGTCTCATTGATTTAATCTCGGCAAAAACAACCCACTCCCTGTGATAATTTCAATCAAGTAGATCATTCATCTAATGGTCGCTAAAAAGTCACCTTTTATGATCAAACGATATCATGTGGTCTCGATAAATAACATTCCTGCAGTGATATTCTAATTTTGTCGTTAGAAAAAACTATCTACGGCTGGTGCCCGTAAAAATATTGTTTAGGGCGGCGTAAAAATGCTGAACTAATAGAATTGCTTAAACGGAGGAAAAAAAACTTGTAGGTTGACATATCTTCCGATCGGTTTTTGGTTTTGAAAATTGAAAAAAATTCCTATTGGTAAAAATTTAGGCCAAATTTTTTGTATGTGTACACTTTTTGCCAGTAAACAGTAATAAAAAATTATAAATTGAAAACAAATTTTTGTTCTATTTAGAATTTTTTAAAAACGTACAATTTTTTTTTAGTTGAGTTGAATGCAAACTTTTTCGAGGAAGTTGATCGAACCTGAAATTTCTTCAGCTACAGTAACATGCTATTATTTTGCTTCTATGGAAAAAAAATTTCGTGGTTCCAAAATTGTAAATGTAGAGACATCCGCTCTGTTTCAGCTCACGTCGAAAACTGAAAGAGCTTTCTCAGATGTCGTGCAGTTTAACGACTTTCGGTAGATGCTTGAATTTTGATCAAATAAAGCCCAAAAATACAATAAGAGTGTAATTTATAATAGGGTAGAGAGAGCGACTTTGCTTTCCGACAGACAATTTCACCAGGATAATTTGCGACTTGCAGGGGACACACTTGATGACAACTTTTATCAGCAAGAATTTGTGAGAGAGAAAATCAATCTCAGATTAAAAATTCTAGTACAGAAAGAACAGCGTGGAGTTGATTAAATAATTCCAAAAGTGGAAATTAGGTGTTTTATTAGTATTCCGTACTTAGAAGGCTTATTCGAACTAAATGCGAGAATTTTTGGGTGTTAAGACATAACTACGGCGTTTAAAAACAAGGGGTAGTAGGTCTTGAGACCTACAAAAGATAAACTAAATAGATTGGACAATAGCAATATTGTTTACGGCATTTGCAAAGGCCAAAATTTTAACGAGGTTTATATCGGTCAAACGACACGTCCTTTAGGAGTGCGGGTGGAGGAACATAAGAAAGTCGGTACGCAGTCGGTTTCAACACCACGTTCCTTTAAAAACTAAAGTATCTCTCCTTCGATTTTCTTCAATTTTCGAAAGTCGTTAAACTGTTCGACCTCAGAATGCTGTCTCAATTTTCGACGTGATCTGAAACGGAGCGGATGTCTCTACATTTACGTTGAAAATTAATCTCCTAAATTATAAAGAAATTACTTTTTTGAATTTTACACTCATATGTGGTTTTTGTCTCATTAAATCTTAACTTTCTTTCAAACTAAACAATTTTTCGATTGGTGCTGTGCAAAGTGTTGCTGAAGATTGTGCCTCTGGTATTACTCACTAACTTAAAGCCTCGAACTCGCCTAACCTTCTACAGCGAAACGATAAAAATACAGAGAGAGAGAGAGAGAGAGAGAGCGTCGTGAAGAGAGGGAAACAGCATGTCGAATAAATATACATAAGTCGATACATGCATTCTTAATTATGATATTGACGATGTGAGCTATACCCAGGATAATTCGGTATACGTCGTATAATAACATTGGAGATTTAGAACTCGGCATCCGCCTTTACGGCGTGGGATGTACTAATGTGGAACGGACGACTTGATATGCAAGCTCTTCTGCATATACATGATCTTACGCGTGGCGATCTTGAGGGCTATAACTCCTACAGCACGCAATATTCCCTGAATATTGCAGCAATATTGCTCTACAAGATTCGGAATATTCTATTCAATATTCCATCAATCGGTCTTTTTGCAAAAATCACGCCCTCACTCGAGAAGTCTTTGATGGCTGATTTAAGTCACTTAAAAATTAATTATTATATATTAATCGGTGGTCGGTCTTCAGTTCATTAATTTTTTGTGGATTTGGGAAATATCATTTTACGCTTAAAGACGTTCTCTGATGAAATACGTTGGATTCCAGGATATGAAAATTTCCATTTATATTATTTTTCTAGATTCAATCTGTAGGACACAATATTTATTTAAAAGCTTATATTTTCTACAAATTTGGTCAAAAACTTTTATATTTTACAAAATAACGCGGAATCAAAGCAAGTTAAGGATATTCAAAGGGCATTAAAAAACCTTGGATTCTACTCGGCGCACGTTCTTCCTCAAAGTCTGAATTTTGTCGAGTAATAGTTAGTTTAGCGTGCATTTTGACAGAGTACTCTTTTGAATGAATCATCGAAATAATATTCCACGAATGGTTCATTTCTAGGCTATATTATTATTACCCAACGCCTTCTAATGAGATAACGATGTAAAAAATTAAAATTTTTTTGGAAAGTAACGAAAGCTTTCAAATAAAAGCCAAAAGGCATTATTCCAAAAAGTCTACGAAACTCTTTGGCGTAGCTAAATGATTCAAAGTTTGCATACCTATGTATTGTAATCATGTTTTAAATCAATTTCGGTAAATTTTTTCCATTTCCTCGCAAGGAATAAAAAGATCCAAACTTATGCATTCGCAATTATTTTCTTGCGATCAGTTTGAAATGTTTATTCTGCAAAAATCGTCATTTGAATTATATACTCAGAACCTTTGATCTGCTTGATAATGATGAAGAAAGATCTCTCATTATTTGGTCTGACCGGTGTGTTGGCCAGAATAATAATTGGAAAATAATAGCTCTTGCGCGAATGCTTTTTGAAAATAAGTATTTTTCATTAGTGGAACAAAAGTTCATGACTACTGGTCATAGCTTTTTGCTGAATCTGACACAAGTCCGAAGAAATCAGAGTCAATCTGAAGCTAGTCCGAATGAGTTCCACACCAATCGGAAACAAACTCATTCCTTCTCAATCTGAATGAATCCAAAACTTATCCCATGCAACTTTCAATCTGCAATTCAATCTGAAGGATTCCGAGACTTATTCAAAAAGTATTTTGAATACTTATCAATCCGCGCATGAACACCAACTTCAGTCCAGTTGAATTCGAAAGCACCTTTTAACTTTTTTGATTTGTCAGTACAATTTGAATGAATCCAAGGCCCATCCGTACTGAATTTAAACTTTTTCAGTGTCCGTGCACGAACATCAGCTTCATTCCGATTTAATCAGAATCAATCCGCACCTGCTATTCAATTCTTCTCAATCCAAATAAATTCGTCCCTTTTTAGAAAATCTTTCAAATTTTGACAGCTTTCGCGTATCTTTCAACGTTTACCAGAAGTGTTAAAATTTGTAGAATTTTGCAAATATTAATACTGCTTTAGTTTAGAGTCGTCGAGAACCATACCCTATAGGAAACGCCTACATTTAATTTAAATTTTCGCGTATCTCTCACCGCTATCGAGATTATCAACATTTATATATATTTCTCAATTTTGAAAATCTTTTTCCTAAGTTAGTTCGGGTGGTCGAGGACCATCCTTCTTTGTCAAACTTTAAAAATTTTGCCAGTTTTGACGCATTTCGTACCGTTTTCGTCCACCCCCCTTCATGAAACTCTGAAAAAATTTTCAATTTTCATAGAACTCTCACCATTTTTGAATTTTGAGAATATTTTTCCAGGGTTATTTCAGGGTGACCGAGGACCATCACCTTTCAGAAACCTTTGAAATCCCTTTGAGAGCTTGAACTCTAAAATATTGAACCCTCTTCTTGATTCTTATTTTCTTTTTCAAATCAATATAAGTGATGTTTTTGAATTTCAAATATTTGAAAAGGTTTGTTAATATTTTTTAGCAATTCCTCATTTTAAATTTGTAGTTTGGAGACGGGTGCGTTACTATACATTTTGAGTACGTTTTTATTTATAATTTCTAAACGAAGTCGCCTATAGTTTTGAAACTTTAGTAAATTGTTCTTTGATATTTGTACTTTATTGAGATATTCGGAGAAACAATTTATTCATCAAAGAAAATGTGTTTGTACTTCGAATAGTCCATTTTTTGGAAATCACCCATATCGTATAATCAATAAAACTAAGAAATGCACTTCTCTAGATGAAATATTTATTTTTTGTTAATGTTATTTCATTCCAGCTACTTTATAACTATTTTCTAATTATTTTCTTAAATTGTGTTGCATTTTAATCACGATACTTAAATAACAGTTTGAAAAACAGAAAAGAAGCAGGATTGAATTTTTTTACTTATTGAAATAAGATAAAGTATTTGCATTTTACATACTATACATATGTATTTTATTTCTAAACTGTGTAAGTCTGAATTAGTATAAAACTACAAATTGGCAGTAGTCTTCGACTAATTCAAATAGTGCAGAATCGTTTACTGCAGGCAATTAGTAGATATTTACTTATTTAATTGGTAGAAAGAATCTTCTTTTTTTTATTTATAAGGTGTCCCCTTAGGGCTTACATGACTTTCGTTTTTTACAATTTACCACTATGTACATATTTTATATTATCTTATTCTTAGTGTTTACAATTATTTACATAAATTCTGATATCTGAGTCCTTTTTTCTATCTCTTATGATAGCGCAATTTTTTACATACGGGCGAACGAGTGAGTGAACGAACGAAAGCGGGAGATCGAGAGAGCGAATGAGAGTGCATACACCTAATCCTTCCTCTAAAATCTTTATCACATTCTCTCGCCAGTTTCCTTTATCTTCAGTTCCTCTCATACATCCTTTCCATATATGCTCCCATGTTTTCTCTTCCCATTCGCATATTCTGCACTTTCTGTTCTCTTTCGTTTTTCAATACATCCCTTCCATGACCTCGTTTCCCAATCTAAATCCTGATATTCTTGTCGATCTTCTACCTCCTCATCCTTTTTCTAAATACTTTGGTAATCCTTCCTTTTTTACCATCTCACACCATTTATTGTATTTTGATTCCTCAATTATCCCCCATTTTTCTGTTAATTGTCTTTCTCTGTCTTTTTTCTCGAATTCTTCATAGTTTACTCCAGTTCCATCTCCTATATCTCTATCCGTAAGAAACTCTCTTCTTTCTTCTTCCCATTTCGTTTCTATTGCCCTCCCTCTCCTTTCTTTCATCTTCTTCAAACATTTTCCGCTGACTCCCCTCCCTTTCTCTCCCTTAGCTTCCCTTCAAATTTCCATGTCTGCTCTAGTACTTAATTTATCCCCTTGTGCATCTCCTCTCACAATATATCCAGGTGTCCACCAATCTACCCCTAATGTCCATCTTATACAATACATCAGTTGATTTACCTCAGATTTCTCCTGCATGTTTCCGTTACATATACCCCCACTATCTTCCACCTCTCTTCTCCCATCTTTACCTCTTCTACTATTAATCCTTCTTTTTCTTCTTTCAACTCTTTCCTATCCTTTCCTGTTATATATTTTTTCCTTATTCCCAACATCATTTGTTTCATTGCTCGGCCTTTTTTATTCTTTTTCTTTGCATTTTGAACCTGCTTTTTTTATCCTCCTGGTAACCTTCCCCTTACTGTTTCTCATCCCTTTTATGTAGCTACGTCTGCGTCATTACTACCATCTCCTATTGTTCCAAATTTCTCAAATTTCCTACCCTTGTTTCCAAGCCTGCTACAATTTAGTAGCATACCCACAATTTTCTCCTCTTTCATCTCTAGTCTCTTTTCATTTTCTACTATTTCTTATTTTCCTCTTATTTGCTCCTTTCTCTCCTAGTCCCCCGTCACCGCACATTTTACCAACTCTTCCGTTTCTTCGTTTCAATCCCACCATATACCTTGTATCTGCATTCTCTCATAATTAACCCACGTTCCCTTTTCTCCCTTTCTTTCCTCTCCCGCTATTTTCCTCAACTCATACTGCATATACCTTTCTTTCCATGTCAAATCATCCTCTATTCTCTCTGAGCTTCTATGTAACGCCCCTGTCTTTGTTCTCACTTTCCTTTCAAGTTTCCATTTCTTTAATTCGAAGCTGCTTTTTTCCGGTAATGGTGATCTGAACATTTTCTGATTTTGTAAGATCAATCCTACTTCTTTCTTATCCTCACTGCTCCCTCTCTCTTCCTTACCCCTCTTCCTAATAATATATCCCTTCTAACGAACCTAAACTCTTCGTCCTCCATCTCTCCTTTTCTATTGTTTTTCTGTACTCTCCCCTTTCCTTCCTTTCTTTTTTTCACCCTTGTGGGTACCAAATACTTCATGATCTGAATCTCTTTCCTCTTTGCTGTCTCCTTCCTCGTAATCCATTAATCCGATTCACAGTCACCCAACTTCCCTTCTTCTCTCCCTGCATCGACAGTCGTAACATATCTTACGTATACTCTACGCAACGGCGCTACCCTGCTACCGTACCTTACTCAGACTCTGTAGTCCATCCCACCCTGACCTTCCGTGCTTTTCTCTCTCTAGCCAGCTCTGGCGCAACTACTCGGCTCAACTTAGCTACTCACCAGTCTCCACACCCTTCATCCGACTCCACCCAAGCTAACCTCATAACCCAACCAAATCAACCTCAATCCCAAAAACCACTCACCTCTTCACTTCCTTTATTTGTAACAGACAATCTTCTACTCACAGAACTCTTTTAAACACTCTATCAACTTATCTCAAATTTCACTACAATAACACCAAACTCTGCACCACACAATCATCGCAACGTAACACTTCCATGCGGCAAACGTGAGTCTGTAAAAAGAATCAAGCAACCTATCTGCACTTTGAACTCTCATAAAAAATTTTATATGAACATATTCCAGATTAAAATATAATAAATAAATATCGAATAAATTGTAACATATGCCCGTATGAAAATTTACAACTATGCAACACTGCACACTAAATGAATAAAAAAAGCGTCGGTCGTGTTGCACGTGGACAAGTTGCATAAGTTACATTTCCAAACAAATTCAAATTTTTTTGTTTGGAAATTCTTGAATCCTATTGTCGCACTTTCAGGAAAATTAAAACTCATGAAAAGAAACATTACCTTCATTAAAGTGAATTTGATAATAATACAAATCAATAATCACAATCCACACTCGAACTACGACGCGTACCGAGTTCCTCACTGAGGTTATATGTTTCAGGAGCGACTCATTCAATTAATAAGTGCATACTTTTAATCAAATGAGTAAGTGCATAATACTAATAAAATTAGTAAATTACTTTGACTAATTTCTTTAGTAACAGAATACTTACGTATTTCTTTAGTAAAAATTCACTAATGTGTTAGTAAAATACAAAGTTACTAATTGATTTGGTCAAATTTCCACTAATTCAGATTTAGAGTGCATGTTTTCTCAATATTTCTATCCCACGTTTCTTCAGATGTTTAAGTTATCTCTCGGGAAGGATTGAAAAGGACCTTGTGATGCACTTTTAATTATAGAAATTTAAAAATTGAATTCACTATAAATGAAACTAGATATAATTTGAAATTTTTTACTGGAGAAAGAACTTAACTCTCGCCATTCGTTCACCATGTTAACACTTTCGTTGCTAAAACGACAATGATTTTTTCTGTTAAAAAAAAAATCATTATTCAGAATTTAAAGACTTTTTTTCGTTATCTAATATTTACTGCAATCCTTAGGTTTATGTTTGAGTTCATCGCTCACATGAAACGGCAAGCCGGCGATCTCTGGTCGGCGTAAAATACGCATGAAACATTTGTCGCGCACTGGAAGTTTAACGTTCATTGTTATTCATCTATTAATTTATTTAAAAAAAGGTTTCACGGAAAACTTCTGTGTACTTTTTTAATCAACTTCTGCACAGGAAGTTTTCATTAGCTCAAACATCGCTTGATAAATGAAGCACTTAAAGAATATGTAGACCGAGTTAGAAAATTCCTAAAACTATAGTGATAAGCATGACTTAAAGACAAAAATTGTACTAAAAATCAATTTCAAAATAAGAAAACGTTGTTTACCATTTTTTTTAGACCTTGAAAGTTACAACTTTTTCGAAAAAGAAGTAAAGATGCGGCATTTTATTTCCTATAAGAATCAGTATTTCAAGAATTAAAATTTCAAATTTGATTTTTTCATGACCATGGTCCACTGCATCACATCCCCAAAGCCTCCATGTGCTACTGTTCTTTCGTCGGGATCCACAGTCTTTCATCTTCAATCAAACAAAAAACCGCAACAACGACATATTTTGAAAAAAGATCTCTGTACGGTACAATATAATAAATAATAAATAAATAAATATAATAATAAATAAATATAATAAATAAAAAAATATAAAATAGTGTGCTAAGGTGTCACTTCTGTGAGAGGGAATTGAGCTATCGAAAATTAGGTCCTAGGTTACTCCACGTGGTGACGCGCAGCGCAGCTACTTTGATGAGTGACAATTTCAGACGTCCAGATTGTGGCCATCTTTAGTGAGAGTGAGGGACTCTAGTTAGAGTGATGGAAATGTATTGAATTGCAAAATGCCTCCTTCCTCGCTTGCTTCCTTCCTTCTTATACCTCAACCACATTATATGATGTGTAGGTGTTCAAACGTCATAGGCAGGTGCTCCGAAGTACATACAAACAGATTCAAAACCCAGGAACCCATTTCTGGCGTTTGCAGATGATAAAATTGTTGCAGCGGAACCAGCCGACGATTTGCAGAGAATGATGAGCAGACTGGATACCAGCATGAAAAGTATGGATCTTAAAATTAACGCAAAT
>JAUMHM010084686.1:0-12184 GCA_032362435.1 Melikaiella ostensackeni
TATGAAATTCTAATAATAAAAATTTATTGGGAAATGATATAAACAGTAGTAATTTATAATTTGAGTAGAAAAATTATAGCATTAGAATTTCTTACATTTACATCTAAATAAACCGGAAAAATACATTAAAAGCCCAATATAATTCATGGGTGTTTTATCTATTCACTTTCGATAAATTGTTATGCACTAAAAAATTTAATCATGATCATATTATAAGAAAAAATTCACTAGCGAGAGATCGTGGTGTGGCCGCGGCGGCGGCAAGCCCTAGAGTCTATAGTACACTCGAAAACTCCAGCGCTGACATTAACTAAAATCATCACTACTCCTGAACTATTAATTATTTTGATCTAAAACTTTGTCATAGTTTTCTCCGCGTTTTTGTCACGAGAAGTCTTTGCTTGCTCAAAATTCGCTCGATAAACGAAACGCTGGAAGTTACAAAAATCCGATTCACGCCGAACATCAGAAAAAAATTAATAAAAATTTTCGAAAATTTTTATTTTGAATTCTTGTTCCTCTATGAATCGAAGGATACCTAAGGTATATTTCCTGTATATTTTTAAACTAAAAAAGTCACAACTTTTTGTCTTGAAAAAAAGGGTGCGCATTCAAATTTCACATCCATATAGATCTTTTAAAAATTAAAATTCGAAAATTTTTTCGAAAGCCTCCAGCGGACTCCGTTTTTGCACGAGAAAATTTTGTGTCCTTATTGCATCCGGACCCTCAATTTTCGACAGGGCTTCAAAAATGTATTGTAGCTTCAAGAGATGGATATTTTCTTCGAGATATTTTTGAGGGTTAGTGAATTTCTCCTCAATATTTAGTTTAGCGAACCAAGAACATATAGAAAATAAAGATGGATTTCAAGATGCTGACGATGAAGAAGGCGATGATGAAGTTTGAAATATGCATTGTTAATATTGATAAATAATGTTTCAATATTAAACAGTGATGACAGTGGTATAGTTTAATATATACGAAATAAATGGCATTCACGCACAAGTTAATTCTAATTAAATGATGAGTACTTTTTTTCTTTTTCCTTTAGTCTTTTTGTTATTCATTATTGAAACTTTAGAGACAATATTTTGAAGAAATTTTGCGGGCGCTTTTCAGACACATGGAGTAAGCGCAATTCAATATTTTTATTTTTTTTATTTTCCATAAATATATTAGACCAATATGGGTAGAATATTTTCAAGTTTCTCGAGTGTTGCTGTAATATTCATTCAGAATGTTTCCAATGTTTCAATTAAATATTCAAGCAATATTTCTGCAACATTGCGTGTTATGTCGTAAATGTTTCTATCATAAGTTAACGAGAAAAAAGTTCAAAACTACTACCACCCTAGTGTTTCACGAAGAAGAAAGGTTCAAAAATAAGGTTGTAAAAAAATCTTTTATTATGAAGTAGTACTTGATGATCTTGAGTTGAAAATTTGTATGAAGCTTCATGTCACTTCATCCCAATTTGAACGAGCCTTTTTGCCCTGCCAATTCTTAAGAATTTTTGTCCCTTGAATGCTTAAAATCAAATTTATTTGAAAATTATTTTATCTTAATTTTCTAACAACCCTATTGCAGTTATCAGTATGAAAATGTTGGAAAAGGCATTTCGGAAATTATGTTTTTACAAGTCCAGAATTTTTTGGCTATAAATCTAGTATCATATTATATTATATTATATTATATTATTTACCAATAATATAAAGGAAAATCGCTGACGTAAAAAACAGACTCTCAGCAAAGAACCTCATTTTTCTCAAGATACAGGAAACGAATCACTTGAATTTTTTCGTACAATGTAAGCAGTATATATTCTGTTTCATTAAAGTACATATGGAACAGTCGCTGTCTTATCCGACATTGTAAATTTTTCGCAATTTCACATAAGACTGTTGAAAGAGGTGGATTCGCTTTTTTTTCGTTTAAACAGTAAGTGATTTTATTACTCTTCAGCAGAACAAATTTCTGGCCCGATAAATTCCTCGCTCAACTTTCAAGATTTAAACAAATGTAATTTTGAACCATAAAAGTTGCAATTTGAGAAATGTTTTATCTTGAAAATATTCAGAATTTTGCATCCTTCAAACCTTTCACAATTCAGTAGTCTTGCATTGTGAATAATCAATTTTTTAAATCTTCATTCGGAAAAAATTTATTTCACTTATTTATATCACTTACATCACTTTGCAGAGGTTTAAATTAAATATATAATAATTTAATTTTGAAATGACAAAAAAATGAAGAAAAAATCGTTATCTCCAGATGATAAGGAACGTGGTCTTGAATAGAGTCGAACCATCAGGGACGACTCGTGTTGCTTTACATATTTAACTGCTCTTCACGTAGAATTGTGCATATGATAGTAATAATGTAGTTAATTATATTGCTCAATATTTTCATCTAAAAAATATATACTTCCATTATAATTGAGTAATTCTAAACCACTATAATTATCTATATTCTATTGTGATTTTTGTAATAACAGAAATTGTAACTATTAAATTTAATTATTTATGTACTAGTATAATTGCACTCGAACCCCCATATAAACCCATCCAGTTGACGCCTTCCTAGAACTGCTGACCGACTGCGGGCCCCCGCAGTTTCTCAACGCGCAGGTCGAAAGACGATATTCAACCAAGCGTGAAGGACCAGCAGCGTATAGATAAAGGCGCAGTGTGCCTGTGCTCAAGTTCGAACTCACGTTCAGAGATTGCGTAATATTAGGAAGTGGTTCACACGTCCCTGTTTACGTTTCGAGGGATCCGGTTTAGGCCCAAGGCCAGTGCAAGGAAACTGCCGAAAGTGGGCTTATATCGGGGTTTGAGTATAACTAAAAAAATTTGAATCAAATAAATTTCAATATTGTATACTGTGTTTATAAAAACACCATTTTCACTTGTTACTTCTATATTATTCGATCTAATTCAGATATTCTGATTTTATTTTTGTATTCTGATGAGCTTAACCGTCTTTCTTCGAAGTCCGCTGGAGAATATAAGAAAATCAAAAATTAACAAAAGCCCACGATTTGTTGGAAAATATAAAGAGTCGATTCTATCAAAAAACCCGCAGTTAAATTTTTGGCAAATTTTTTCTCAACCTTAGCCTTCTATGAGGAAGATATCCTATAAGTCTTATGTGGGCTGAACAATTTTTGTGGCAAGGAGAATTTTTTTTTATAAAATCAAATTTTCACCTATAAAATGCGGATTATGTCCGCTGCATCATTCGTACGTATTTTTACATTCCTTTAGTCTTATTCATACGAGTATGTGCTCCTCGCCTGCCCTCATTAGGGTTTTTCCTCTTACATGTCACTATCCTCAACTTAAAGCCTTAACTCATCGCCTCAACCTATCGCTTCAACTCTTTCTTTTTACGTTGTGCCACGTGATTATTGCTCGCTCTATTTCTTTTATTTGTTTTCTTCATTTCTGCCTTTTGTTCACATATCTTTTCATCACACAAATTATGCATTTTATTTTCCCCTTCACTTCTACCTACAACAAGACTACTTATTTTCCCCTTTTCTCTCGTCTGCTAACCATCTTCTCCTTTTCCAATTCTCTCAGCCAATACGACACCTCTCCCTTCCCTCTTTCGTGCAAGATCTTCCTCAATGCCACACTTCCTTCATCTATAGTATTTTCTTACAATCATTTACCAAAACTCTAATTTTGCTCCGCCTCACTCACATAGCATGCACCTACTTCTTTCCCCTTCATCCCAGTGATTCTTCCACTCTCTGTATTTTCACATGTCACACGCGCGGATTGATTGCGGATTGATAATGCGGCCCCCAGAGAGCTTTATTACCATCTTTGTCGCTCTTATGGTGTTGACCGCGACCCTGTTTCGCCGAACGCTCCCAGAGAGATAGAGTCAATTGTTCAGAACGAGTTGTGAAAAATTTACCGGAATTTACCGGAATATTCGGCTTAAATGATTGTCCTTCTCATCAGTGCTCTCGGGGGTGCGAAACCATCACTGGTTCGTAACCTCGAAGCCATACCCGCGTGCCAGAAAATTTCCAAAGCACTTGCGAGATGGATGCAAAGAGCTGTCATTCCTGGGTCGATCCGTGTCCTTAGGACTCACGAGGGTTTCGCCGACCCTTCATCGTGATTTCACCGTACCCTGTGGACGCCCATCTCACGGTTGTGAGGCGTGGCCATGGGTGTGATTTACCGCGGTTCTACTAGGAACCGGTGTCATTGTCATGGGTTGCAGTCGCTTCCAGGAGGACTCTGCGGTGGTTTTCCGACCAATTTTTTAATTATATATATCTTACTTTTCTCATCAAACCTCTCATTCTTTCCCTCTTCGACATTCCAGTTTTCCATATTTGTATAAAATTTGGAATTTTTGAATTCGTTACCATTTCAAGGCTTCCTCTATGTGTAAGCAATTGTAAAAAAAGTAAACATAATAATTTCTTCTTAAAAAAAATGACTTTTTGAAGAAAATCATAAAATTCCATAATTATTTATTAAAAATCTTAATTTTTGTATACAATTTTTCACTTTCTCATGTCAAACTATTACAAATATATTTATTTTATTATTTTGTAAGGAATATCAAGAGCTGTTAGTTTATGAGATTATACAGTTGGTAGCATTGACTGAGACCAAGTGTTCCAACTTTATGAGTGCTCCTTTATGTTTAATAGGTAATCTCAAAGTCTGAAAAAGGTGAAGAAGAATCGCGAAAAGTCATAAATCCGAAGTGATTTTATTAATCTTCAGTTAGGAAAATTTTCTGGACCGAAAAATTTTTCGTTCAATTTTGTAGTAAAAAATTATTTCATTACTTTATTTAAGGCTTTTGAATTTGGAAATTCACTTCGCTTAAAATTTTTTTAATTATTCGATTCGGTTATATCTTTTATTACATTCATATTTTAAGACTTTTCATCACGTCTAAAAATGCAGTATAATTGTTGAAAGGCGTGTGCCAGCAAATCTTAAACATGAGTAAAATACGTGATTCAATGAATTTCTGAAATTCCATTAGTTTTTGTGTATGAATAAAAATTGCTATTCTGAAGAATCAAAATTTCCATGTAAAATAATTTTATTTTTAGGAGATGAAGAATTTTCATTTCTCTAAGTCCTCCACAATCAAACATTTATATGGGGTAGATAGGATAGATCTTTCTGGCCCGTGGTTTGGAGACATGGAGGCTGTGGTTGTTACCCTAGCTACCTTCTTAGGAAACATAGCTTTCTTATCCATCTAAATTTCATCTAACACGAGTCTCGCAGGATGTATGGATGTGCTTAACCTTCATGTGTTCGCGCCAACTTAAGTCACACCGGCGCTCGCGCGGGCTGTCAGTTGACCGCCCATGTTTTTCAATGATTATCATGATGTTTTCTGTACTTTTCGTGAATGATTAACTGCCATGAAAGCAAAGGAACTCTGATACAACACGGCAAACACCTTTTTGATCGAAACTCTTAATTTGAACAAAATATAGGACAATGCAGAAAAAATAGTTCAATGCAGTCTCAAGTCTAATAGGTACCTACTGTATTTCATACTTTTTACTTTCCTTGCCCTTCAAACCGTAGGCAAGGAGAGTATTAATTACTAATGACAGTCCATTCATCAATTTCACAAAAAAGAAAGTCATATGAAGGTAAAAAGTGGACAGTGTAGAGAGGAAAGGATAACAAAACTGATAGGATAAAATCATAAAGCACGCCCATATTAAGTCATACACAATATATGGGGGGCTAGAAAAGAAATAAACTGTAGAGATAGTGCAGAAAAAAATATATAATGTTATTTACATTGTGCACTGATGTGGTGAAAAAAATTTCTCCGGCGTTCGCAAGACTGTCACCTGACCACCAATGTGACGAAAAAAATTCCCCTCGGCATTCGCACGACTGTCACCAGACCGTCCGACCTTGCGTCTTCGATTTTCGAACTGTACTAAGTGGGATGAGGGAGGTGGGTCAATCTAGTTTGTGCCTAAACTAGCGGTCGTAAGTGTAAATAACGAACACATGCCCTTCCCACCTCATCCAAAGCTCACTGGTGAGCGCGTCATACGAAATTCCAAAAAGGCGGTCACTTGACCGCCCGCGCGAACGCATGAAGGTTAATTACCTGTGCGTTGAAGCATGGTCCGTTAGTGATATGTGCCGACTTCAACGCTTATTCCTATGTGGGGTGTTCTCTGCTTAAATTTTTCGGGCAGGCAGCTGTGTCCTGCTGTCTACGACTGCCGTCTTGTACCCTTGAATGATTCGGAGCCCACCTATATTTTACCTCCAGGCTGGCTTCCCAATAACTTGGACCTCACTTTCGAATCGGACAGTTTGGCCTCGATTTCCACATTCAGAGTGGGGGATAATAATTATCATTCAAACCATGTTCCAGTCTTCGGCACTTTGGATGCATCCAGATGAATACCTCGTTCGTTCCACGTCAAATAGATTCGAAATTCGTTTTTCACATTGCCCTTCGTTCCATAAACAATTGGAGGACGTGATTCCGGTTTTTAGGGCATCGCCTGTCAAGGGCCCTGGAAATCGAGTGTAAACCAGACTTATAGGATTCAGGCCAAATGGTGAAACCATTTTGTCAGATTTTTTATGTAAATAATCTGAAGAGTATAGGGATACGCGGTGCAGGCCGCTTTTGCAGAAAAAAATTCTATTTTTAATGTAAGAATTAAAAGAAAAAAATGCGCTTCGATGAGATCGTTGTATTAGAGTGTTTTGTATTTTATTGTATTTATTGTATTGTATTAGAGTGTAAATAGTAATTTAGCGAAGCAGGGAGTAGGTAAGGCAGTTTTCGAGCTCGGACTTTCCTTTGGGCGACCCTAGCAAGAGAAGGGAAAGACAAAATCTGTCATGACTCCAGTCTGCAGGTAATCAAACGCCCACTATGACCAACATAGATGCTTTTAGGGGCGACCACACCGTATACGAAAAGTAGGGGCCCCTACCCGAATGAGTTGGTGAATTTCCAAGAGGTTGGGTGGGTGGAGGTGGTTACGGAAAGTTTCCATGAATTTCCGGAATTTTTCAAATCAAATTTGAGGTATTTTATGTTAAGTTCCCATGGATTACTCATGAAATTACCGTAAATTATTAAAAACTTTCAGAAATTTTTTTATTGAAGTTTTGGTAATTTATGATGCGAGACCATAATTTATCAATAAATTCTTTATTTTTGAATTTTTGAAATTTATCACTTTTCCAAATTCCCTGCAATTCATAGCATCTGAAAATATCAAAAATTCCCTCGTTGAGAATTTAATATAAGCCAAAATCGTGACTATGTTCCAAGCGTATCTAAAATTATGCATTCGTTATTGAAAAATATCGTATGCACCAAGGGGGAGGGGTCATTTTACGTTTCGTGTAGTTTTGCAGAGCTCGTCTCCGGCTCGTACTGACATAATTATATTCGGCGTAAAAAGTTCTACTTCTCTTCCTTGATGCATGGTATACTAAACAATTGAACATACGATGGCCTTCTTTAGAAAACAAGAATTGCGATTATTGATGGGTGCTTCACTACAGGTTGGTTCAAATACGCATTGGAATTTTTTTTTAAATATACCAACCGTGACTATCTAGCATTGCTCTAAGAAAAGATAGTCATAGACAGTAATAAATTGTTTAAACAAATACTTTATAACTTTTATTATTCATTTCCAAACTCTAACTGAAAAGTTGAAAACAAGTTGAAAAATTCAGAAAAATCGCAACTATCTACCTGTATTCTACGGAAAAATTGCTGTGAACAATAATGAATTGTTTAATCGATTTCATGAAACATCTGAATATCATAGGAATGTCCCTCTTAGTTATCAGAAACAATTTGTACCGAAAAAAACGCAAAAAATTAGAATTTGATGCCAAAAACTCGCAAAACCCAATTTTTCACTAATGTGGGTTTTCTGAGACCCTATAAAACTCGCTTATGGAGGTGAAATCAAAAAAGTGATTTTTTATTTGTATTCTATAACTGATTGTGAAGAGAAATGTTGAGGGACAAATCGATACGTCTAATATTGACGATTCTGTCAAAAATTTACAAAAACGTCTTTTCTTCTTATGGGAAATATGTGTCAAACCTCATGGGATTTGCGGAACCCCTACATATAAATTTTTTAAAGCAAAAAACTACCTGTTTTTTTGGATTCGAACAGATTCTGGGGCTGAGAGCATGAAAATTTCCCAACAAAAATTTGGACCACCCTTATACACAGTCAGTAGAGCCATTAAATACTCCTGCGCGCATTCGGCTGCGCGCAGTAGATTTCTGTTTCTCATATGACTGCGCAGTGGATTTATGTAGTTTGTGTGTATGCGCAATGGATGTTTTTGGCTCATATAGGTGCGCAGTAGATTTCTGCGATTCATATTGCTGCGTAGTAGATTTTTATCGCACTTCTGGCAGTCGTTAAGTAATGGATAATTATTTCAGTTACTGGACGCTTAACAAGGTATCAAGTTCTTTCTATTAATTGGATATTGTCTATCTCCTAATCATTTGTATTAAAATTCAACGAGAATAAACTAAAATTTAGTACCTTCATTGCATTCTTATTTTAAGTTTTTCAGTCCAAAAATAAATTGTAGACCACCCTAGTGCTTCTCGAAAAAGAGAGGTTCTAAAATAGGGTTATGAGAAAAATCTTATATTATGGAGTAGTATTTGACAATCTTGAGTTGAAAATCTGTATCAAGTTCCATGTCACTTTATCCTAATTTAAATGAGCCTTTTTCCACTTCCAATTTTTATTAATTTTTTGCTCTTAAATGTTCAGAATCAAATTTATTTTCAAATTATTTTATCTAAATTTGCGAAACATTCCCATTGAAGTTATCAGTATGAAGCTATTAGAAAAGGCATGTCAGAATTTATGGTCTCACAATTCATAATTTCATTTGCTATAAATTTAATATCATATTATATTATATTTAGCAGCAGAATAAAAAAAAACCGCTGACGTAAGGAATAGACTTTCAATAAAGTACCTCATTTTTCTCAAGGTAAAGTCGCTATCTCATTTGACATTGTACATTTTTTGAAACATTGCACAAAACAGTTCAAAGAGGTGGATTAGTTTTTTGTACAAACAGTGACGAACTGATTTTGTTATTCTCCAGCAAGACAAATGTCTGGCTCAATAAATTTCTCGTTCAATTTTCAAGCTTCAAACGATTTCAATTACAAACAATAAAAGTTGAAATTTGAGAAATGTTTTATTTTAAACATATTAAGAATTTTTCATTCTTCAAGTCTTCCACAATCAAATAATCTTTCACTGTAAATATTTAAATTTTTTTAAATCATCATTTAAGAAGTATTTAGGTGTAAAGAATTTATGTTCAGAATTAATCATTTACAAATTATTCAATTTCAGATGCTTTTAATCTACTTTTAATTCAATATATGCAAATTCCAATTCAAATGCATAAGTAGGTGAGAGACATCAATTTAAAAACTTTCCGTCATGTCAAAAATCATAGTATATTTATCAAAAGGCGGAAGTTTAAATTCAACAAATGGACAAGACAAATGAGCGAAAAGAAATAGAAATCCACAACTGGTGCGAATCAATATTAAATATTAATAAAATTCTTTAATACATTTTTTCTGGGATTCTCATACTTTTCGAATTCAAATGAAGTTTCTAATTTTAACCCATAGAAGGTTCAATTATTTAAAAATCTCGTAATTTCAATGAGGTTAAGAATTTTGCTTCATTCAAGTCTTCCCCAATCAAATATTCTTACATCGTAAATAATTAAGTATTTTATTTTAAATATTTGAAAGAATCCGATATTTCTTATTGTTGTAGAGCTACAAAATACATATATCCAATTGAGACAGTTCAACCGATAATCAATTTCCGTGAGGAACGGGCAGGGTCCTTTAAAACGTTATTAAGGATGGAATTTTTGAATTATTCAAATTGGAACGTTCCGCAGTCTGAATCTTTGAATTTCGCATATGCTTCTGATTCAGCATTAAAAAATGAAAATTGCTTCATTCAAAATTTCAAACTCTTCACCACGTTTAAAAATGTATAATTTTTCAAATGCGTGAGTTTCTTAGGTTATATCTTATATGGTTCTGAAAGTCGCCTTTTTGAACTATTTATTTCGAAATTTTTCAGGAGAATAAATTAATCAAATGGACGACATAAGTAAATAAGCAACTGGAAATACGAATCTACAACTAGTGCGAATCAATGTCAAATAATAATAAAGTACCTTAATCATTTTTTCTTTTAATTCTTAAACTTTAGAGTTTGGATGAAGATTGCACTTTCAAACGATAAAATTTCCAATTTGAAATTTTTTTAATTTCCAGCAGACTCCAAAACCTTCTATCACGTCTAAAAATGCATAATCCTCTCAAATGGTTGAGTTTCGAAAGTTAAACCTGATGACTTATCCTTAGACGTTTTTGGGGTCGCTGAATCCAAATCCAGGGTTAGTTCGACCCCATGAGGTAAGGATCAAGATCATGTCAAGGTCAAAAAGAAGAAAAAAACCATTGAATTGGAGGAAACCACTCTTCTCAGACGTGTCTGAGTTCGCTAAATCCGATTCTGGGGTCATTTTCACCCCATCAGGTGGGGATCAGTGTCAAAAGAATTTGTCCAAACAGAGTTTTGTTACAATTTCTGAATTCTCACATTGAATATCGGGAACTATCCCTACATTCACTGCTTCTTATCGTGTCTAACCTTTTCATCCTCAGAAGATCTTACGAGCGGTTTTTTATTTACGCTTCACTTCGTTCTCATCACTTTCTCTCTTCAATGACCAGCAGTAATCAGCCATCATATTTGAATCCTATCGACTCTGATATCTCATTTCCACTGTCTTTATGTCTTGATAGAACCTCTCCCCTTGCTCCTCACTAAAATCTCCTAGATTCGTTGGGAAGTAAAACATATGTGAGTGAAAATAGTGTACCTTGAGGCTCACCAAGCACCCTACTTTTTATGATTCGCTATCATTTGTGCTACTATGTCCTTGTACTCTTCACTTTTATGATTCCCGAAAAAATTCGTCACAATTTTTTCGAAACTGATCCAGGCTGCTTTTCTCTCGCCATTCTTTGTAGAAATGACGTCACTATCTCTTATTAGTTTGCGTATTTGTGATTCATCGAAGACGCTTTCAGTTATTTCCGCGTCACTAAAAACAATTTATGACTTACCGACTGGTCAGCTATTCCAGCACCATATAATAGTGAAAAACTCCTTCGGCTTCCTCGTAATACTCATTTCGCTAATCCATCTCCTCTCTGCCTGATTCATGAGCCACATAGTGCCTATACCTGCGCGCAAGGCTCCAAACGGAGCCGAGGTGAGTCACGCTCGAAGGCTCGCGGGACGTCATTTTTGAGAATTGACCAAAATCACTAACTGCATCGTATTTCACAGGTTTCAAATTATCAATTTAGGCAATAAAAAAATGCATTTTTCGAAGCCTCCATGATGAGCGCCCTCCTTAAGAGGTCTCCAGTGTTCTGAAAATCGGAATAAAAATAAAATTAAATGTAATGAAATGCAATTTCCAATTGTATTTCAAAAGTTTTTAATTACTATTTTTTGGACTTCTTGAGTCTCAATCCATCTACAAGTTCGTTTGGATGTACTTGTGGAAATTCGTTTTTTCTCTCCAACGGATCTTCAAGTATACCAGATTCACTACTATTAATGTTGCTGCCAGATGCTACGTCACTTGTATCAGGAGTCAGAAAAATTATATTACTTTGGCTTTCAGTTACGGTACCCTAGAAAGGAAATTAGTAAAGCATGAATTAAATAATTCAGTTGTTAATAGAAGATAAAAATAATAACATTAAAAATAATATAGATGATCGAAATTTGGAATAAGTCCTCCTTATATACCTGAGTATCAACATTTATTAGAACTTTGGCTTCTGATATGCGTTGGGTGCTGGCGCTTTTAAAACTCTGAACTATGGGTATTGAGCTGGTATTTTCTAAATCTCATAAGTCTCTGTCACTAGAGTACTTTCGTCTCATATTATAAAACAATTAATATATAGTTCATTCAATAAATTCATAAATTTTTACTTACTGTCACACTGATTCAAAAATACATATAGTCAAGTACATGGTTACGGCGAAATCCGCAATAACTTACGTAAT